>JAQFXN010000297.1:0-24602 GCA_034693365.1 Liacarus xylariae | reverse complement strand
GCATGTATATGGCTTTAACTTTATTTAATAATTTAAAAGTTTACTCATAAACAAATTTATTTTTAGAATTTTCTTTCCAATATTTGTTCAAGGATTAAAGTATACAAATTATTATTATTTGTCGATTAGTAATTGACAATAAAATTGAAAAGAAACACTTTTATAATAGAAAAATTAAAATTTAATTTTATGCTTTAAGTTGCTGGATTAGTGATTATATCTAGGGGCTTTAATCTGATAAGAGATTGAAACTGAATCACATTTACTAATATTAACTGGTCACCATTTGGTCGTGGGGACTCTGAGGATGTCTGAGCGGCTATCCATTAGATCAAAAGTAGTTAGAAACAGAAGGATCAAATGGGAAGACATAGCTCCAGATTCCGTAAGTCAACTTCACCAAAGATATTCAAAAGCGCTTCGAGTCTTCCCACTCTTGACAATTCTGATGCCTAGGCTGAGTGGAAATTATTCAAGTTTGGAATGATCCGCACAAAATTAGTTGGAGCGGCTCTCGGGGACAATTGAAGACTTGTGATAGACGAAAGAAGCCCAAGAGATTGTTAGAGAAAAAGTATGTCTCTGAGCGATAAGTAAGCGTCAAAAGCGATTCTAATAGGGAGGCTTATTAGAGATCAAGGAGGGCCGCAATTGAAGCAGTGAAAAGGCAAAGGATGCTCCAGGAGTTCTTACTGAGAAGAGATGGAGTTTAACTATTTATCGGCGAACAAGATATTGGCAAACAGTGAGAAGAATGCGAAACACTAAGTAGTCTGCTATTCGAACTGTGAAGGATAGAAATGGAAGACTACATAGCGAGGAACAAGAAATTTTGTGCAGATGGAGAGAATATTTTGACGATCCCAAACCCAACGGCAAGACCTGATGATTCAAAGAATATTGATTTGAATTTCGGTTCTGATCGAGAAATGACTGTAGCGGAAGTCATAGAGCGATCAAATCAGGTAAGACTGCAGGTATTGATGAGATAAGATCAGAATTGCTGAAAGCCATGGGATTAATTCGTGGGATGACATGAAATTCATGAGATTAATACAGATTATAAGTGATATTATATCGTGAAAAGAAAGTTGGGTAAACTCCACGCCAATGCCCCCAATTTTGCATTCGAATTTTTGATAAAGGGGAAAAATTGTAAAAATATCAAGTTAAAACTATTTACGTGATAAAAATGTTGCAGATGTCGATAGTGATGACATATAAATAGATTCCACTCACAAATACTTTATATCCTGATTCATCTGGTTTTCAAATTGGATCATTTTTGAAACTATCATTTTTCTAGATGCTATAAGGTTTTTGTTTCTCAAGATATTTTTAAAAATTTTTGCATGATCAACCCTTAATATGATTCTTTAAATCACAAATGAAGTTATATCAGAATCGAAGACAATTGTTTCATCTTGGGCCATCTTCTTTCCACGGAAAGCCGAGATATATATTATTTTGGAAAATAGTTTTTGCACGACGTCTGCCAATATATAGATTATCCATATATATCCTAAATTAATATAGAATTTATTGACCCTTATCTAAAAAAAATTCTTAATTTTTATAAAGTTTTAGATTCTATAGACCTTTATTTGTAAAAAATTAAAAAAATCCTATAATTTTATTTAAGTTGAAGGCAATTAACTGAATGCTAATTTAGGACTGAATATATGGATTGACTCAATATTGGCAGACGTTATGCAAAACAGAGCTGATAAACGACAGGCCGTATCTGATAAGAAATTGAACCTGTGCCAGACAAAGTAATGCAACTCTATTAGGATCTATGGAGTTAATATAAATTCGTCGGACACAAGTTAAGATTTTGCTATTTCCAAAAAACTTTTTTCCAGAAGTTTATAATAATGGTCATGTTTGTTTACTTAAACCAGAATTTTACACTAATAATAGTCTCAAATATAATATTAAAATAGTTATAATATTTTTTAATAAGAAATTAATTGTAAAGTTGTGTCCCCTTATTATTAAGTTAAAAGAATTGCAAATCACTTCACGATTAAAACATTTTTGCATTTTTCAATAAATATAACCATAGCTTGTCAAAGAGGGTTAATAAGGTATTGCTCTGACACTATGCACTGAAGTGAATATTCAAATGCTATTATTTGAATATCAATTTTGTTTGAAATAAAAACTATTCATGCATTGAAATAGTCATGCAGTCAAAGCGTTAGGAAAAGCAATGAAATATGACTAGTCACCAGATCAAGTGTGAAATAGCATTATGTTAATGGGAAAGTGTTTGTGTCCCCCATTGAATCCCCTAGCTTTGACAGGCTATAAATATAACCATTCTTAATTTTCAAAATCTTTTATAATGAAATCGTGTATTTATTCTAATAAAATAAGATAACAAATATTAACAAACTATCCATGGCTGTTAATAAATATTGGGATACAGTATGTTTATATTTTTAAAACTATCTTGTATATTTTGTTTAACTTATGTGATAAATATTCTTATCTCCTCTCTCTTAGTCTCTTTTATAGCTGAATAACTGTATAATAGATAATTATAACTTTAATTCAATGTCAATAAAAGGCTACACTATATTAACTCTATTAATATTGTGTCAAATGATTTAATTGTGTCTATTTTTTCAAAATAACAACTATTAAAATGTTAAATTTTATTATAATATCAACTATTATTCTATTAATTGTTTCTGAACATTCATCTATCGCAGAACAAATTGATGATATCCCCACTGACAGTTCAATTATAGAATTAAAAAATGGTCGCATCAAAGGTCAAACCTTTCTATACAATGAAAAACTGATCAATGTTTTTAGGGTAGGAAATGGATATGTTTCCAAAAGAAAAATAACAGAATTGTCAAAATAGTATTTTTCAATAAGATTAATAAAACAAATTTAATAAATTGTTAATTTCAAACTCAATTCTTTTTATTAATCTTATTCACAATCACAACTATTTATTTTCTCATTATTAGGGCATTGGATACGCTGTGCCCCCAATCGGTGATTTGAGATTTAGGAAACCAATACTTCTGGACAATGAGTGGACTGATATCTATGACGCGACTACTTTTAAAAGTGCTTGTCTTCAGCCTAAGAACTATCAGATTATCACTACCGATGAAGACTGTCTCTATTTGAATATATGGGCGCCGGTAGTGAACGGTAACTCTTTATTGCCGGTAATGATCTACTTTCACACCGGCTTTTGGACGAAAGGCTCTGGAGTTCAATATAAAAATGGGGCCAATATTTTCGATGGAACTCATTTGGCTTCTAATGAAGTAATTGTTGTGACAATCAATTATAGATTAGGGGTTTTTGGTTTCTTATTCGGTGAAAGTGGTGTCGACGCACCGGGAAATATGGGTCTTTGGGATCAATTGACTTCAGTCAAATGGATTATTAATAATATTAAAGAATTTGGTGGAAATCCAGATGACATAACACTCTTTGGACAAAGCGCTGGTTCGATGTCTTTAAGTTTGCATTCAGTGTCGCCGATAAGCAGACATTTGTTCAATAAAGCTATTCTGCAATCAGGTGTGCAATCATTTGAATCATTTGTATATACATTAAAACTTTGACTACAGAATCGCTACAAAATTAATCAAGGTTAGTCAGAAGGGGGAGGGGTATTGCATAAATATCCAATAAGTTTGAGATTTTACAAAATACCTCCCTGACATTTAGCGCTCAAGCAACAAATTTTGATTCCCTCCTCTTGTGCCTGTGTATTTTTCCTATTTTGAAAGAATTTATACCATCTTCCTCTGACTTTTGAGAAAACTTTCACAAAATACCCCCACCTATACTACTCCGACTCGGCCGACCTTGGCTACCGTCGAAATTAATATAGGAATTTACCACTCATTGAAAATAAAATTCGTTTGGTCAGTGAGATGAATATTTTAGCATTAATTTGAAATTACCCCTGAATTTTTTATTAGCAAAAAGAGTTGGACAAATCTTATTGGGTTTGATATCAAAACAACCTTTTCTATGAACAGATTTCAAAAATATATGAGAAATAACTGATACACTCTCTCAAACTATGACAATATAACCTTGTTAATTTTACCTAAGTTAAATCATTTTGGAGAACTCCGTTATTTAATATAAGAACAACTTATAGGGATTTAAAATTCTGTGATATAACAAGACAATTGAAAAATAGTTTTTTAACCTATTTTACCGGTTGATAGTACCACTTCCAGATTTAGGGGCCAAGCGATTCACAACTTGAGGATCATTTTGGCCGAATTTTATTTTAAATATAAATAACTATTTCAGTTGTTAATAACAATTGAATAAATGTTATGTTATTTGTGGGTAAAATTGATAAAAATTAAATGCATTGGTTATACCTTGATAAAAATTAAATCAATAATATAGATCTTTGGTTTCCATTTTCATGAATAACTATTTTGCTGTTTTTAATAGCTATTATAGTGACTATTTGAGGGTCTTTTAGCACCTATTTTTCAATTGTCTGGATATAACACTTAAAAATCGACAAAGAATTTTATTTTATGCTTCTTTTAATTTATAACATTCCTGACATTTATTCCTTATAATAATTCTTTTCACTTAAGGTACGTGTTATCCGAGACACAGGTTGTCTACTAAAGCAGACGCGTATCAGTTTTCTAAACAATTTGCCACAAATTATCAATATTTTGGTGAAAATGTCTGCAGTGATGACAACAATTTTATTAATTGTCTCAAAAATAAAAGCGCCATTGAATTGAATGCAGCGAATGAATTGATGTGGACTTTAGGGCAAAACGAGAATAAAATTTTTAAACCCATATATGGAGACGATTTGGTGCCTCTGCCACTGTTCGCGGCCACGATTGGCTCAGAGATAAGTCCAAACACACAATTCATGATAGGCCACAGCCATTTGGAAGGTCTTAGTTATGAGAGGACTTTCGGCGACAGCGAAACACACGATCGCTATAATCCTAAACAGAGTTATACTAAAAATATAAGCAAATCGTTAGTCGAAGAGGACATCAGCGATAAGTTTGTTTGGGTTAAGAACAGAGAGGTTCAGTTGGAAACGGGACGGCTGTATACCCAATCATTTTCCGATAATAAAACTCTATTACTGAGTGAACAAAATGACCTAAAAGTAGCCGCACTTCAAGCGTTCGGCGATTTCCTCAATATCTGTCCGACAGTTATATTCGGCGCTAATATAGCGACAAATCCTCACTTTAAGGGAAATGTATATCAATATCAATTAACTTATGCCAACACAGAGTCTATAGCACACGGCAGTGACTGGGCTTCAGCAACACATGGCGATGATCTGCCCCTTATGTTTGGCCGACCTCTCAATCAATCGGAAACTTTTTGGACAGAGAGGGACCGCTTTATTAGCGATCAAATGGTGAATATTTGGATACATTTTGCAAAGAATGGGTCAGTTATTCAGAAAAATAAAGTTCAAAATAAATATTTCCTTCTTTTATATCAATAGATATCCTCCAGAAGTCAATGGCAACTCTTGGGTTCCATACAGTCGTTCATCTGATGGTTCGGTCAATGTTTCATATGTGGAATTGAATCCTGATTTGGAACGATTGGGACGAGTGTTCGTCAATAGATATAAAGGCAGCGATGGATACAATCCATCGATTATTAATAATTGTCTCAATTATTGGAAACAAATTTATCAAAACGAATATTTGACAAATGTTTTCATTTAATAAATCTATTTTTTTAATTTGAGAACATATCCACAAATAGATCTAATTTGGAACGAATGACAATTAGCGCATACATAAGTAATAAATTACATGAAGGCGTTTATTGAATTTGTATTGCAGGCTCACTATATTCATCTGGATGAGCTCAACAATAGATTCATGATTAGCTTTTGAAAGAATTATGCAGTATATAAATAACATGAATAGAGCAACCAGTGTTACATTGAGATGTCATTGCTCCAAATCCTTTAAATTTCTATTAGAAATATGTATAATTATAATTACCAGTGTAAATTACTGTAATAAACTATTTTACCCTATAATAGATATAATTTTTATTTATATCTATTGCCAAATTGTTATTAATTGCGCTTAATTTATGTTCGATTTTTGAATTTAAGGTAAATTAATTATTACTAAAAATATTTTCTCAATAAATGCGGACAATTCTCAGATTAATAATTAGAAGAATAATTATTATTCTTTTGCTTGCATTCGAGCTCACGATCTCATAGAGTATTAAAGACAGAGATATTAGAATAAACAGATTTTCTCACTTTTTCACTCTCAAGTGATTATTTTAGAACTTTTAGAAAATTTATTGCGCGAACACTAATAATATTCAAATAATTTTAAAAAAATACTAAATAAAACACAGAAATTGAATTCAATCAAGAAAATAATGGCACTATTTTTCAATAAAACAGGACTTATCGGCAATGCGTTTAGAAGAGCTGGAATATATTGATTTTATAGCCTCTTATACTATACCAAGTTTATGAACTTATAATTTCCAATAAAACTAAATCTCAAATTTGGTTAAACTCTAATAATAAATAACAACAAAATTCTACTTTTATAATAATATTTCTAAATTCATTTCAAAGTTTATTTTAGTTTAATAAAACGTTTTTTATAACAAGGCCTGTCGATATAGTTTGAAGATTTTTTAGATTTGAGCGGTTTATTTTGTGTAAATATATGGATTTTAGAATTATTACATTAGACTATTTCGCACAGAGTTCTACATTATTTACTACAGTATCGAATTTTAATAGTAATTGGTATAGAACTCTGTGCGATCTAGTCTAATGTAATAATTCTAAAATCCATATTTTTATTTGAAGCATAGCTATAGCTAACAAGGATTGGAACCTAAATTGGGAGCAAAATTTTGCAAACCTTAGGCATATTTTGTTCGATAATATCTATTGATTATTGTTAAAATAAAGATTTGTTCCATGACAAATTGTTTTGTGCAAACTTTGATAAACTTAATTTATTAACTTTTTAAGCTAATTCAATTATTAATTGCCACGATATATATTAGGGATGTCCAAAGACCTCGAAGTCAGGGGGTATAGTGTACTGTTAGAACCTTAAAAACACAGGGGTAGAGGGTGTGGTATTTTGAAATCGCGATTAAAAATGGCGTAATTTAACAGAATTTCATCTAATTATGCAAGAATTTAACAAAATTGTTATTTTTCTAAGAATTTAGACAGAATTGTACAGAATATTCCAAAAATGGCGCCGTTCTTTCAAAATATCTTTATAATATATGTCATGACTCTGACCACTAACTTCGGGATCAATCCTTGTAAAAGACGAGTTTAGAATTTTATGGTTAAAAACCGGTTTGTTTTAAGTCTACTCACTATGCAAAAAAATAATAAAAATTCCAAGATATTTTCAAAAAAATATTTGAACCAGGAGTTATTTTGTCTACTCCTTTGGCAAAATAACTATTTGTTTTATATTTGTCTAAAATTAAAAAGAATTCTCAAAATTCTCTGTCACTAAACGAAACTTATTTGTCCAACAAATTAAATAAAGGGTTGTTTCTTAAATGTTTTAGATTCTGGGATGCCGTACAAGAGCTTAAATGTGTACATAGCCGTGATGTTGCTCAGAAAGTACAGGAGATTTGGAACGAATATCTCGGACCCGGTATGGCTCAATTAATAGACCTAATAGTGGTTCAGAACTGATAAAAAGCAAAAATAAAAAGAGAAAACGAATAAAAAATAAAAATCTATTCCTAAAACAGACGCCAATTGTCCCATAAATATCGATTCCAAGTCCTATGAGATGACGAAGAAGAATATGGCCAACAATCCAAACAACCGGTGGATCTTCGACGAGGCGGCCGCACATGTATACCAACTGATGAAAAACGATTCTTATCCGCGATATCTTCGGTCCGATATGTATAAAGAATACCTGAACGGGACTAAGAAGAAGGTGAGACCACTCCATATCCCACATGTAGTGAAACAATATATTGCTTTAACGTAAGGCTTGATTCCCCTCTGATTGCACTCTATATAGACTTCTGTGAAAGGGATTCGTGGAGTGATTACATTTAGTGCGAAGAAAGTTGGAGACCAATTGGCTTTGGCTGCCGCTAACACTACTACTTCCCTTACTTAATAAGATTTATATAATACAGACTAAAGCTCACTATTTTCCTCTCTTTTATTAAATCAATTAATAAATAAAACAAAACAAAAACTCTTAATATTTATTATTAAAACAAAAGACAATTAATAATCAAAACAATTCTCTTAGAAATCACTTGTAGTAATCACTTGTTTTACTGCTTTATTTGTTCTCCTGAATGAATGATTTGCTGCTTTGAGTTAACGCCAATTTAGTCTCAAAAATATTAACCAGAATAAACAAATCAGGTGCGGCTTTACTAAAACATGTTATGTTTCTTAATTTTTTTTTCTTATTCTCTAATTTTGTTTCTCTAAAATAAAATCTAAACTTTCTCTTTCTTTTTCTAACTTTTCTTTTAAACTCTCAATTGATTTATTATTTTTTGATTCTATTATAAATTTTATTGTTGTCTTATATAATATTTATATATAGAATATATGATATTTAACTATAAAAAAAAAATTTAATTTGTTTAAATGAATTTTCTCTTTTTTTCTTCTCTCCCTTATATTTCTCTTCTATTTTGATTCCGGATCGTATAGCACAGCAGATTCATTCCTAAATTGCCGAGTTTTAATGTTTGAACACAATTACCACAAAAAATACAATTACCAAAAACTCATTGATTGCATTGATTTGATTGATTCAATTGTGAATTCAATACTGTGATTGAATACCATATTTGAGATAACATTTTATTGATCATCAAAAACAAAAAAAAACAGAACCAAAGGGAACATCAGATTTCGTTTTCAGAAATTTTGACAAAACTATTCACCAAAAAACAAAAAAAAAATTAAGATAAAAATCTATTAAAAGACCAATTATTATATATAATTATATATATTATACAACAAATTAAAAAATTAAATTACTATTCCATTGTTATTATTTAGAGTTAAAGAAAATAATTATATATACAGTATATATAAAAATCGTGTTAAATATATTTACTTAATGTTTACCACATTATTATATAATTCATTGAATTTCACTGTTTTTTTATTTCTTATTATAATTGCCTATTATTTTAACAAAAGAAAAATGAAAATAATATTTAGAAACATAATTATTGATTGAAAAAAAATTGAAAACTTATGAGAAAAATATTTTAGACAAAAAAAAACTTTGTTATAAGTTATGAATACATTTTATTATATGAAAAGAAAATTTTAATGTAGACTTTATATTAGAACAAAATGAAACAAAAAAAAGTTTAGTCTACTGTTTATCACATCGAAATCATAATGAATTTCAAAAATATTATAATTAAAAAAAATTGCATAATTGATAAATTTATATAAATAAATGAGTTTTAAATCTTTCTTATATCTATGCTATTGATAAACAATTAGATAATCGCAAAGAATCTAAAACTTTAGATTCTAAATGGAATTAAACATTCATCAAAATTATTGAAAATGAACCAGATATTTTAACAGAGGCGATATTCTTCGAAACTTTCCCACAATGGCTAAGGTGTTGGAAAATCAATTTAATCCAAAATTGACATTGATTATTGTTAGCTAGCTTATTTTGAAAGAATTCTCACTGATTATGAAAGGATGTGAACGTTTCACACAATTTGAAAGAAATAAACAAAACTAAATAAATAATTTTATAAAATATTTTCATCATAAGAAGAGAAAATGATTCTGGACCAAATTATTGGTATGTGGTGTATGTGAAGAATGAGATATTGCTAACTATACCCGACATCTATAAAGTTGGACATTAATTTGTTTAATGTCTGAATTACACAACACTTCACAGTGCAGTACTATTATAGTAAGTGCTTATAATAAATCTACAATCGGTGTAATTTCAAGATTAATGATTTTTGATAAGATAGGATAGAGTGAGCTCATAGGCCTAAAACTAATTGCACACACTAAAGTGAGAATCGCATATTGAGCCCAGGCTGAGCTGTTTTGCATCGATTTTTGGAAATAGTGATAATCAGTTACTATTTAACTAAAGCTATTATACAATTCCATTAAAAGCATTGTTTTAGAAATTTAAATAACAATTTTAATAAATAATTAGTTTTACTGAAGTTATAATTTTATACATTTTTGTTTCACATCTATTTTGTTTATTTAATTTGAAAATTGTTCAAATGGAATAGGCAAAAAAATAAAACAATTCAATCAGTTAGAAGTTTTATTAACAATATTTAAAGAAAAATTAAATACAACCAGATTTCAAAATTGAAATATCTTATTTTTTAAAAAATATAAGAAAACTTAATAAGATATTAAATTCAGTGTGAATGGAATGAATGCTAACAGAATTAAATTTTTTTATTCAAATGATGATACATTATTTAACAAGAAACATCCAGTCACAAGTAATTTGTAAAGATATAAACTATTCGCCAATTAGTTTTGCGTTACTTCCAAGTCGTTTTTTGGAAAAATGTCTCTAGAATCAGTCAATCTTGTTTATTTATACATTTAACCCATTCTTCGATATTGTTATATAATTCTAAAATAGTGTAAATCAAATGATATCAAAAAAGACAGTTTATGTTGAAAACTATTGTTGAAATATGTTTACGAATGCATTTTCTCAGTTCAATCACTTTGAAATATATTATCTTTGATTTAAATCATAAGAATAAAAATATTGTATTTCTATAGTCATCGAAATTTAATTTATTCTTTGAAACAAAAGATAAGTAAAAATATACACAAATTATTTTCCAATTTTAAAAAGCTTTTCTCATAATATGCTTAGAATTTTAAGAAACAAAATACAGAATTTCTGTATAAACTTGGAAAAAGAGTGGGTTTGGAAAAGCAAAATTGCAAATATACAGTATTTGTTTACAAAATCACTAAAACATCATTATTTTTAATTTGAATTTTATCTTTTTAACTTGTGTATATCCTCTAAAGTGATAACCTCTTAACAGCTATTGTTTTAGTAGAATCCGAACACTTCTTAATGATTCTTTAAGATCATTTGTTGTTCGCTTTCAGAACATTCCTTTACTTATATGTTGTTTTCTAAAGGAGTTCTTAAGTGATTCATCAAAATTAAATTAAATTCTTTTTAGAATCAAAATTAAAAATTTCAAAAGACTTTCGTTGAATTTTTAAAGTTATTTCCACATTTTCTGTCAAATTCCGTAATAATAAACTTTCTAGGATTCCATTTATCCATTCCTAACAGAAATTTTAAGTATGTCGAAATACCTATACCTTGACTTTCTCCTTAAAATACATTTTTCTGACACTGAGTTGTTGAGTAAGTCATTGAATAATGTATTTAAAAACAGAATCATAACTCTCTTAATAAAACAATTTATAAAATAATTTATTACAAAATTGACGAATAATTAGTTAAATGGATAATCAGTAGTCTATTTAATAAGCTGTGATTGAGTCAAATGACAATTTAACGGTTAGTCAGATGAGCCGATTAAGTGATATAAATAAAAATTGATTAATGTTGAAGCGACACAAAAAATTGGTTTGAATGGTTCGGTTCAGTCCTTCGAATAGTTTTGGCTTTTGATGCTCTAATAAACATTTCGAAGTTATTTATCAAATGATAAAGTCTTAGTCTTTAGACAAAATAAGAAAAAGAGAGAGAAAAAAAGCGAAGACTTCGCTCACAATTCAAGTGAAATGAATTCTTATTTTATTGTTCAAGAGATGAGTTAAGCCGTAGTTCTGCCATAATGTCAATCATTTTTTATTTTGTATTTCTTATAAAAATATCTCCTTTTTTATATAACAAAACATTTGCAAAACTGCAATACAAATGCAATAATAAATTCAAAAACTTTTTTCTTTTAGAAATGCATTATAAGTATTGGTGAAAAAAATGTTTGTGAATTATTTTAAAATTTTCAGATGTGTTACGAAATATTAAAAACAAAACAAAAAGTTGCAAAAGAAATGTTTGAGCACATGAATAATGTGTGTCTAATGGGTGTTAAGTTTGAAATTCTTAAAAAATGTTTTCTTCAAATGCACTGAATATTAAAAGCAATATATGTTTTAAGAGTTATATTTAGCGAATGAAGTAATGATTTCTAAACTGAAGATCGTTCCAGAAATCTGTTGTGCGATTGCGATGACACAAACCAAACGCAATAATAAAACAAATCTGGCATTAGTTCAGAAAATGTCTATATTTTTCACTACAACTTCTTTATGCAAAAAAATACAACACAACTGTTAATCCACTGATAGGAGGTTTTTGAGGAATCGACTATTTGTATACGTATTCCTGAACTTTAACTTTCACTTCTCGTCTACAAAACAATATGAAACGATTGTCTTAATAGTAGTTTTTGGCTATAGTTTTGTTAATTTTTAAAATGGATTCAAAAAGTGATAAAATAATATCTTTGCCACCGGTTTCTACCAGTTGTACAATAAAGAGATCATTTGTAAAGGTCAGTATGGACTCAAATATAAGAAAATCAGCATTTATATTAATTTAAAATTATTCCTTTACTTATTTCAATGAACTCAAAAATATGAAACTAATAATTCAAAAAACTTTTTTCAGAGTCATATCAATAAGTTTACAGTATTTTAAACATAATTTTTTCTCTGTTATCCATTTTATATATAAAGAGACTAAGAATTTGATTCTTCTTTTCACAATAATATTTATGGATTTCAACTCTCAAAACTTGCAGTTATTTTCTATGTTTAAATGTCAAAAATTCAACAAAACATTATTTAATATTATTTTTTAAAGGAGAGACTCAATTCAATAATTTTTCATTTTTGAATATAGATCTTAATATTTCTTTTTAAAACTTTCCTATTTTTAAGATTTATTATATAAAATTCAAAGTAAGAAAAATATTCTTTATTATTATTAATAATAATGTAAAAATATCTTAAAATAAACTTTTATTATTTTTTCGCACAATCTTCTCTATTTATTTTCAGTGATGCAAAAGCTTATAGAATAAGGGGGAGGGGGGGGTTTGGGTACGTAAACAATTTCAGACAGAGAGTACTAATTGTGCAAGAGTATTACGCAAATGTAAAATACATTTATTTACATACTAAATATTTTCATGTGACAGAATTTTCTTCTTTTTTTAGACCTTGAAGTATTGTTTAGACTTCGGACTTATGCACTCCTTTCTCTCGTTATATAATATTCATTTTTTTGTATTTGAATCCAATTTTGAAATTTAAGTCTTTTATCTAATGTCGTATTTAATTTTTAAGGATTTCTAAAAATATTTTATTCTCATTTACTTAACTTGAAATTCAATTTAATAGATGAGTTTTGTTTATTCTTTAATATAATTCCTTATTTTGTTTGTTTTTTCTGTGAAACTCCAACAAAACAATAAAAACTGTTTTATATTTAACTTAATATTATATTATAGTTGGCATAAAGTGCTTAATTGAAACATAGAAACCCGTTTATAACAATTCAGTTGGCATTTAAATTCATAAGTTATTCATAACTTTAATTAATTAATCCCTCTTTTATTTCTTTACTTATTCTCAATAGAATTATGATTTTAATTTATCAAACGAATGATAAAAACATAATGACATGAATTCAAGTGAATAACATTTTAAATATTACTTTTAATGTTTTTAGTTTATTTTATTCTATAATTAATCGTGGTAGTTATCAAATAAATGCTAACAATAAACAAATCTATTCATATATAAATATACAGATTTGATTTAGATTAGAAATGCACAAGAGCAATTATTGGTATAACCAGGAAGACCCACTAGCAACAAGGTTAATCCCTTTTGAGCGCAATTTCCACAGTCTTTAAACTACTGTGAAAATTGCAGAAATTCCGTTAAAATGTCTAAAATGTATTCAATTCTTGTAGAGAATAGTCATAACTTGTTAAATTATTGCTAAAACAGTATCAAAACTATGAAAATTCGAGATATCGCAAAACCACTTCCCATATCCAAATTAAAGACGTGATACCCCCTGAATCAGTCTTCAAGTCTCTCACCGAATATAGGTCGCTCCTTAGGTTCCTGGATCTCTAGCAACTTTTAACCTTGTGTATCCCTGAGTTTAGATCCAGATATTTATTGACAATTCTAACTAAATAGTTATTCTCTGAAATCATAAACAATATTTTTCTCATGAAACTAGAATATTCTATAAAGTGTTATGAATTGGATGATATTCTGCTAAAATTTCGTTATATTGAGTCATATTTTGTAAATATTAGAGATTAGAAGAATAAACAAAAATAACATTTAAAGATTGTATATTTATTTACATTTATTCTGTATTCCATGTATTACATCTGTATTTATTAGGAAAAATATTCTAAAAATGCTACTTTTAAAAGTTTAATTTAATTAATTTTATGACCTCATAAATTTTAAAACTTTTAAAACTATTCTAGAACACAATTTGCTTTTTTTATTCTCAAGATTTTAAAAAACAGTTTTTGTTTATCATTTATAATTTATTTCCGTAAATTCAATGATTTTTGCAAACTTTTAACGTAATTAATAAACTATAAATATATTAAATGGGATTAATCTTATTTTTAAACAAATAGTTTTTTATTTTAAAACTTAATAATAAAATATGCAAAAATTGTAAAACAATGTATGACATCTATAATATAATATAATATAATTAATTTGAACTACGGTTCTCAAAATATTTTAGGTTATTAATAAAGCGTATTGTAATTCATTTTTTATAAGGAATAAATTAATTTTTAAAATAATTATTCAAAATGTTTATTGCTCATTCCAATATTTGTATCTCAATTTCAGTTATAGAGAATTCAATCCATAAACTAAAAATTAAGATAAAATTATTAAATGTCATAATCAGGTATTAAAAAGATTGTCTGATTTATAAATTATTATTGAATTACCCCTTAATATTGAAATTTGACTAACCAAAAATTAAGTAAACTAGATCAATTATAATTACTAGACCCTAACTGAAATATGAGTATAAAACATATAAAATATTTTGACCTGTTAATGTCTTATATGAAATGATAATTTTTCATATAATTATATTTTCAACAAAAATTTAATATAAATTGTATTCACATATTTATTTATTCAGATAATCATAAAAGGGATATTTAACAAATATATCTCGGTAAAGACAGAATTTAGTATTTCGGTCATAAGCATTACGCTTTAATAATAAGTTCGATTTTGATATGATGGATGACAGTTACATATGCCGCTAAAACCTTGAGTATTTGGAATTTGAATATGCAGAGACCAATCTAGCCGTTGTCCGTTCCACATATTGAGTTAAGCAAATGTGAAGGAACATTTCCAAACGAAAACTTACAGATTCCAACTTAATAGTTCAGTTTCGATAGTTTTTAACAAAAAGGAACTTGACATAATATTATTGTTTTCTTAATACGATATTGCAAACCATACAATTTTCAAGATTATAAAATAAATGCATAGAAGGTTTTAAAAAATAACTGGGAGTATATTCAATACTATCTCTTATGTTCTAAAAAATTAACAATCCCCTATAAATCTTTTTATTGATCAAATTTTATAAAAGTCTTGCAGAATTAATTATACTTTGCCTAAATCCTTGCAGAATTCGTCGAAATTCTGCTAAATTGTGTCATTTTTAATTAAATTCTGCAAGAATTTGACGATTGCGAAATATCCTCTTCTTGACCCTCATTTGTCCAAGATTTGGAAGATTTGTAACGTTACAGCCTTGGCATTTTTCGAAAGCAATACAACCTCCCCCCCCTGAGATTTTTTTCCTTTGCCCATCTTTGTTTTTGCTATAATTAATGAAGAATAGATATTGTTCAGATTTCCAAACACCTTATGAATGATAGAGCATTTCAGAACTGCTCCTTCTAAATTAGAAATCCAAGGTGGACTGATTGTAGTCCTTAAGTATCTCTACTTTAGAACTAACTAGTAAGTGTAGGGCAATTAAGTATCATTTATATTATAAACATTAGATAAGATTATTTGTGACATATTTGAATAAATTTCTTATATTTATACAAACATAAGATTACAGAACATTTAAAAATGTTTTTATAAAATTCAACAATCTTAAATTTGAAAATATATCAAACTCGTGGATCGACTCGTGATCTCAATTTGTTTAATCACTCGTTTATTTAGCACATTATTAATCAATTGAACCAAAAATTGAAAACTATCTTTAATAGAAATTATTTTAATATTCATTAGTTTACTTATGTATTGGTTAGAAATCAACGAATAGTAATCCAAACATTTAACCCTAGCTATTGATTGCTTTAATGCTTTTTAAAAACTATTTTCAATTAGTTATTGAAAACGATATGGCGATTGAATTGACAAAAGAATTTATTAAATTTTAATAATTTGTTTGTTAGTCTACAATAAGTAGTGTATAATGTAATTGAGTGTAGAGCATCATCAGTGATGCAATGATGAAACGGCAACATTTCAGTCCTGCTTTCTCTCCTTAACAGTCACTTACAATAGTGTTTGATATGTAATAAATACTGTATAATACTTTTATACAAATGAATTTTTTGCTATAAATTTCAGCAATAATTTAACTTTCAGTAAAATAGAAAAAGATGTGAACAATAATTATTATTATTACATACAGTATATAAAGTGCATAACAATGTTTTCAATACTTTTCCTTTGCAGCAAATGCCCAATCATGAAGTGATGCCAATTGAATGACTCGTAAATTTTTTTTGAAACCAACCAAAGCATTACAAATAAGTTTTTATTTCGCAATTTTCGAACTTTTATTCTATTGATCTGATCTGAACTAATTTTTTTTGTTGTTTTGTTTTTTGTTTAAATAACTCTAATTTATATGACATTCAAATATTTGCCAATAATTAGATTTAATGTGTATATAATTATTAATCCAATTTTAACGCTTTGTTTCCAAATATAACAATTTATTTGTTAAACGATTGAGCATTTACTGCAATTTACGGAAAAACACTAAAATATACTGTAAAACCATATACTTTTGATGAGAAGGTATTTTTCTACAGACAAGAGCACTATTATAGCATAATATATCTAATCGTGTCAGTCATGTCAGCGAATTGTGTGTTTTATTGATGGGGAACAACATATTATAAGAGGGCTGAGGCCTGTCTGATATAATTATAATTCAAAAATAAATTTTGCTTTACTTTATTCTTCAGAAGTCGACGGTTCAGTCGGTCAGCTATTCATCAGTTATTTTATTCTTGAATGAAATTTTTATAAACTTTTTTTCATATAAATTTATTTTATTATTAAAACTTTCATTTCGTTTTAATTTTTTTAATTTATTTTTAAATTCTATTCAGTAATTAATATAAAACTTTTTATTTTATTTTCAAAGTTGTAAAGTTCAATAAGTTTGAGAGAATTGTAAGTTTTTTTTGAATACTTTCGACATTTTGTGGATTATATTATATAAATGAATATCAAAATGAATTAGATTTGATTAAAAGATAGACCGAAGGCAATGGTTGTTCTCAACACTCCTTTGACATGTTTGCCACCTGTGACGGGAACACCATTTACGATATGGACAGCAAGTCTGCCAACATCTCCCTGTCCTCTAATGTCACCCATGCCATCATTTTCATCACTATCCTCACTGTCATCGAGTCAGTCCTGTTCATTAGCGGCCTCACCCTCTGCATCACTTCCCATCGCTAGTCCACTCTCACTATCCCCGCTCAACATATATGGGTCCAGTGTTGTAATAAAGCCCACGTCATGGAAGCAATCGTAGTGAGTGTCTCAGTATTTTCAAATTTTTTTTATTGTTCGCAAAATATCTAAAATCATTATTTAGTCATTAAACCAGTTTTGATCTATTTTTAAGATTTTTCTTTTCAAACTTTTAAAAAATTTAACCGAAAACTGTTTTACCACAAAAATTGTCATTTTGTACATTAAGCAGGTTTTTAATTCAAAATTGGAAGTTTACCAGAAAATCATCATTTTATTATCAAGGAAATATTTACATATTTTAAGCAAAACATTCTTCTATATATGACAACTTGAATTGCAAAACCGACCATTCCTAGTTCAGTCGAACTTGATGAAATTTAATTACAATTTCTTATAGTTACAAAAATATTAGGGGCATTGAGTGACATATGTGACAGATTAAAAATAAAAATATTCGCTAATTTTTGGATAAGACTTCAAATATGATAATAAAATTATGCTAAAAATTAATAAAGATAATCGCACTACAAGACATTGCTTATCTAAAAAATTTCTAACTTAGATTCTGTTTACTCTATAAAATAAAAATAGTAACATTACTTTAATTAATCTGTGAATTAAAAAAGATTTAATTTTTATGAGAAATTTTTAGCCAATTTAAGCCCCTGTAACATTCTAAAATGAGATTCCGTTTTTTTCAAAATAAAGTCAAGATATCCTATTAATATCTGGATTTCCAATTTCACAATACCTTTTTTATCAGTATTGAATCAAGCTGCATATTTTAATGTGCAAACCAGATATATTAAAAGTGAAGGTTCACTCCGGAATATCATCTTAAACGTTTCCAGGTTAAAATGGTGGATTCTGCAAATTTTAGCCTAGGAGATTACAGGAAATTCTTTATATGATATAACAAATCTAACATTTTTTCAATCATATCTTACTATTAAATTCGTTGTATTTTCGCCTTCTCTACCAAAAATCTGAAAAAGTATATAATCGTAATCCAAAAATCGTATAATATGATGCAAAACCTCCTACTCTACATTAATTCCCTTAGATACTCATCGAAAAATACCTTGTAGAATTGAAATTCATGATTTAAAATTATAAACAAAATTAAATTGATTCAATCCGAAATATAATTTGGAAAAAAATAAAATTTGAAAAATTCAAATGAAAATAATTTGTGGGAATTATATTTTTATGTATTATAAAATAATATTATTTTGAGTATTTGGATTTTATTAAACATTAAACAAATTTATATTTTAACAAAATGTTCTCACAGAAATAGCAGTTTTAGCAGTCTAGAAGTTTTAGTTGCCAGTTATGCTCTTTATTTTTTATGTTGTCAAGTTCGCTGTCTTTTATTTTTATGCAAATTTTAAATTTTGTGAGCTTGGTAGCTTTTTTGTAATGTCATATCTGCCAGGAATGTGAACATTCTGTAACAGATTTGACATTAAAAGACTGAGGAACTTAAAATAGGACATGTAGCTTAACAAAATAACAAAACTGTCTGAAAAATATTACCTAAAACACAAATGGCATCTTAAACTGCCATTTCAATGAAGTCCCTTTAATGCCCTAAAATTAAATGCTAGTACTTAACAAATTGTATCATCTATAGTGGAATGGAGCATGTATGGCTCTCCGAATTCAACCGTTTGTTCTCCAATTACTACCAGCAGTTCTGGATTCTCCAACCGGTGGAACACAAACCAATTGGCAATAATTCTATGCATACATTCGTTGATTCAGCAAAAGTTCGATTTTGTTGTGATGTATGATATGTTTATATAAACTAATAAATTAGAGTAATATAAAGCACAAGAATTATAATTACAATTAAAATCGTATAAATTTTCAAAACTTTTTTTTATAAAAAAAATCAGATCTTAACTAATAATGAATTATCTTATATATGAAATAAGAAATGCGGCCACGGATGGACTTCCATGAAAGGGAGAGTAGTGTTTTGGTTCGACCTGTTGTCGCCCTACTATTCAAATGGTTTCGTTGCGTTCAAACTCTATGGCCAACAGTGCGAGCGATGCAAAGCTGATGGCTATGAGCCGGCCATGTGGTACCCGGAAGAAGTGTGCAAAGTCTGTCCCTTTGACCACATTTCCAACAAATGAAATTTGAATGAAATGTCAATTTTTATATTTAGGTTCTGACAAACCTATACAACAGAGTGGGCCAACTCTTCTATGGCTTCTATCAGCCGCCTATTGAAAAGACTCGGCGTTCCGGTAAACCCCGAACACCTCATAACAGTGAATTGTGTCAGGCCTGCAAAGATGGTCTCTGTGCCGACCGAAAGTGACACAAATTATTTAATTGTAGTGTTTGTTTAAATTATTATTTTTCGGTAGTTTTTTAGTGTTCCATCACTTTCTCTATAATTGACTGCAATTACTTATTTATTACTGTCTATTGAATGCGACACACATTCCAGGGGTTGGACTACAAAACTATTGAAAAGTTTTTTACTTTCATTTATTCCAATCCTTTATTTTCGACGCAACAAAAAAGCGAAATTAAGTTTTATATGCGATATAATAGTGAATTGAGATAATAAATATGTAATAATTATATTGTAATCATTAAAATGCATATACAGTGCAGTAATAGTCTATCAAAAAACTATACAATCATTTCTTATTGAATAACTCAATACAAATAAGAAAACTGCAAATAATGTTAAATTTATATCAATCACATCTTTATTTTATTATTTCATTTATAAAAATTTTATTATATATCAAATAGGGTTGTATTTTCTGTTACAACAAATTAATTTTTATTTATTCAATAAAATTTATTGTTACAAAAATTCTCGTCTTTTAATTTTCTTTTATTCGAGTCATTGTTTAATAATAAGTTTTATTGAGTTGAATAAGTATTTTGAAATTAGCTTTTTTACAGTTTCTTGGAATTCTATTCTTTATATTTATATATATATATATTTCTTTTCGTTTAGTTAAAAATAATTTGGAAATTATTCTGTAGTAATTTTAGATATTTTATTCGCAAATTATAATTAATGTTTTGTTTGTCTTTCTATTTTAAGGTTGAAAAAAATATTAAATATATCGTAAAAAAGATTTTATGTACTCAACTACTTAATTGAGAAGTTTATAATTCTTATCTTTAATCTACAAATGAATTATAAAATAAAAAAAACTTAAGACAAATCAAAAGTATGTCTATATTTATAAAATCTCCAGAATTGTATTATTTTTTGTTTATTATATTACTTTTTTAACTTCGCTTTTTAAGAGATAAGAGATTATATATTTGTTTGCACCCACCCTTAAAACTATTTAATCAGAACTTTATATAGAAGTTACACTTAAAAATCTAATCAATAGTCGTTAAAAGTTCAAATGGCATGATTAAATAACTAAATATCATTGAGAGTGAAGAAGTTATCGTTATAAGCACTGGTGTCCTATAAGGTTGTGTATACAACTGACGCAATCACAGATCTTGGTATTATTGAAAATGTACACTACCTTTTTTTAAAACTTAACACCTACTGCCAGCCTTCATTACTCATGTCTAGCAGATTAGCTACATCTATTAGATACATACATTACATACAGATTAGATACATCTATTGATTTTAGCAATTAAGACATCTATTCTGACTAATTCGCATATGCTTAATCGACTGGTGATAGTTTCAAACACGAAACTTCAGTATTGCCTGAGATAGATGGCGTTGTTAAAAACAAAGTTGGAAAATTTTAATATTTGATTTTGACAACTGAGACATTGATTCTGACTAATTCTCATAGCTGAATCGATTGGTAGTAGTTTCGAACACAAAAAATAATATATTATTAGAGATAAACAGCGTTGTGTAATAAATAGTAGAAATGTTATAATATTTAATTTTAACAATTGAGATATAGAATCTGACTAACTATCTCATGTAGAATCGAGTAGTGTTATTTTCAATCTAGAAAAATAAATATTATTTGAGATAACGGGCGTTTTAATAGAATTTTGCGCTTTTTCTAATAAACGCCATCTATCTAAAATAATATCGAATTTTCTAGAAACTATCACTTATAGCTTCAGCATATGCGACTTAGTTAGAAACGATATCTCAATTGTCAAAATCAAGTATTATAATTTTCAGGTTTAATTTCTTGCAACGCCCTCTATCTCAAATAATACTGGAATTTCGTGTTAGAAACTAACACCAATCGATTCAAAGAATGCGAATCAATCAGAATCGATGTCTTAATTGCTAAAATCAATAGATGTACGGCTAATCTGGATAGATATGATACTGGGCATTAGGCATCAGGTGTTAAGTTTTAAAAAAAGATAGTGTATTTATATAGCAAAGAACAATAATAATAATATATCAATAATCAAAAATATATCCAATATAATTGAATCACTATTCAGAAATTATCAATCTGTGTATCTAAATTGGAAAACCACCACAAAATATTTAGTGCCACCCACTGACTTAGACTTTCTTACATATAAATTAATCATAAACACATTTTTACACAGGCTATCCCGATATTTAATATAAAATTATTAATCTTTAAAAATGGTTATTCCGGGAATTAACTGGGAACCCGCGGTGATCTGGACACTTAACCTACCAGTGTATATTACATTTCACATCTAGTGATACATTTTTTAAAAATTTCAAACTTAATGTTTGATATAAAATCGTGAATTTCTTCAAATGATTCTTCAAAATGTTCTCATTGAATATCTTCAAGTGATAAATCTGATACAAATTAAACTGCAGGGTATTTTTTCTAAATAAATTTCAGGAACTGTTGAATTTTAAAAATAATACAAATTATTAAGACTTACTTTAGCCCACGATATGAAAGCCTCGATTCTATCGTTTAGATAAGTGGGCACTGAATCCGATTGAATGACGAAAGACATACCTATTTATAAGGATTCAAATGAAAAAAAAATTCTTAATGTATTAAATACAAACCCTGGACTCCATTATTTCTGCGCAAATAACCAATAACTATGTATCCGAGCTGTTCCTGAGTTCTCAATCTGTTATAAAAGGGCTCTTTAATCAACTGATTTAGTAATTCCAGTAATGCATTAGAAAGGGTTGACTGAACTCCCACTTGAAAGTAGACAAGTATTCCATTCGTCTCATGAATAGGAGTCGTTGTCTCAAAGCTATAGCTCTGCCCATCGCTTAACTGTATTTGTCGATTTCGGAAATGTTGAGAAAGGGCTATGGGTTTGGTTCGGAACCCACTTTTCAGTTTCTCTTCAACTAAATCGCAAACTCCAAGCGCTTCACTCTTTTCAATGTTTCCGTGAATTAAGGCCTCGATATGTAAGTGAGAGAAGAGTTGAGGAATAAATTGCTTGACTTTATCTACAGTCAACTCATTGGCCGAATCAAGTAGTTCTTCATAAGTCCAGTACCGGTCAGTTGTGATCAGTGATGTATAATATCCTATTAATCCCAACATACTCTCTGTCTTATAGTCCTTTAGATTCCTAACTCTCTCTTCTTTAAACACTTCAAACATTTTCGGATCGATTGTGAAATCAATTAATTTGTTGAGAATTTTTGCCAAAAGTGTATCCAATTTATCGTTAAATCCACTCAATCCTATCTATTTATACAAACAATAAATCATATAATTTAAAGCTATATAAAGTCTGAAACATTTGAGTGTTTACTACCTCTCAAGTCTTTTTATACAATCCATATGTTGTCAAATATTACTATTCAATATTTGTCTTAAACTTAAATTTTGAAACTTTTAATAGTTTTTGAATCTTTTATCCAGGGATATAGCCTAACCACCTTTATTCCATTAGTTCGCTATTTTGTAAAATAGTCTCCTACTTACTTTTTGCTCTACAGGCACAAATTTTTTATTCTATCTCTTCATTTGCATTCTTCATACCTTAAGATTTGTTAGACTCCATCTATCATTTTGAAAAAAATTTCTCAAAATGTTCCTCTCTCTATACCACCTGACTCGGCCGGCCTTGGCCACCCCTGCTTTAATCTTTACATATAGTCTTCCAGATTTTAAAGATTACAGAGATATACTTGATTCTTACTCATTATATTTGAGTTTTTATATTTGATTATTCTTTAACCGAAAGATTAACATTAATATAAAATAATTCAAAATAAAAAATTTGATACAATGACTTTCTATGAGTGACTCGACTTGAATTAAAATTGATAGTTTGTCTATCGGCCACTAATTAATCAAATATGAAAACTCAAATCTAATGAGTGAGAAGAAAGCATATCTCTGGAACTTTTAAAATCTGGAAAAATTACTAATTAACAAGTAACTAGAAAGTTATCATTGTTTTAATATTAATTACTGAATTTTAAATGCAGGGATGTTAAGAGGGTTGAGCTGATGTAATTTTCTTGAACAAGATAGTTTGTAAAAAAATTTTAATCGTTAAAAAACAGAATTTCATTTTAAGAAAATACTGGATTCTGAGAAATATGGCTCCCGGACAAATGATCGCAGCAAAAACATCGCTGACATAAAACATCGCGGACAAAACATCGCGGACATAACATCGCGGATAAAACATCGCAGACAAAACATCGCAGACAAAACATCGCAGACATAACATCGCGGACAAAACATCGCGGATAAAACATCGCAGACAAAACATCGCGGACAAAACATAGCTAGGACAAAACATAGTTAGGACAAAACATCGCGGACAAAACATCGCCATT
>JAQFXN010000296.1:0-24612 GCA_034693365.1 Liacarus xylariae | reverse complement strand
ACAAATACACATTTCGGACAAATACACATTTCGGACAAATACACATTTCGGACAAATACACATTTCGGACAAATACAATCCATCAGGCAGATTGAATCCATCAGGCAGAGCATGCAAATATAAAATATGTGAACAAAAATTAAATGAGATTAAGAGATTAAATGCTGGACAAATCCTTATAATATGAAGTTTGAAAAAAAAAATTTGAAAAATAATTATCTAAAGACCAGGAATATAGAACGTTTAAGGGGACAGAGGAGAAAATACATAGGACGGTAATGACGAATTATACCAATTTTGGACTAAGGGTTGGCACAGAAAGTGTATTTCGCAATAGTCAGATTTTTGCAGAATTTAATTAAAAATGATGCAATTTAAATAAATTTAGTAGAATTATAATAAATTCTGTAAGAATTTAAGAATGCTTTACCATGTCTATCAAGAGTTTGACAAAATTCTCATATTTTTCAGGATTTAGAGTGAATTTGGAAAAAAATTTCAAGAAACCACACAATAATTGTACTTTCTTTGTTCCCGATTTAAGCCATTTTTAACTCCCAATTCCCGACCGATTTGATAGGTTTTTACTCTCGATATTTCCGAACTCCAATGATAACTAACGAAATAGTGTAAACGGATTAGCTAGTTAGTTGTATGAAATTTAACACAACTAGTAGTAATTTAATAATCACATGAATTGTAATGAGGTTCTAAATAACTAGACTTTTTTACTGTACTTGATACAAGATAATATCATCAGATTTTATTTTATCTAAATTCCATCAAAAAATTTTAAAAATAAAGTACCAACATGGTTTAGTTAAATCACTAATTCTAACAAGATAAAAAAAAGTTAACCATTAAAGTACTGCATTAAAAAAATCACAAAATATTTTAAAATTTTAAATAGACTTTAATAAATACTTCAATTTTAGAAGTAGTTTTCCTGTTCCTATATATTTTACAGAAGCTTTAGCATCCCTGCTATACATTAGGTTGAAAAAAATTGTTGACATCACCTGAAGATTCTGAAGATTAGACTTTTAGATTAGAAGAAAATAACTGCCAAATAATATTATTTGTGAATATACTGTACGTTGAATTATAATTATTGGATTCAAATATGAAATATAAATTACAATCAATGAGAAACTGAACAAGATTTTATTTTGGAAGTGATTCACAAAAATGTAAATTACGTTCTGATTACTAATCAGTGATTATTTTGAAACTTGATATTCAGAATATATTGCGTACAAATTATAAGTACGGAATTATTATAATTATAGATTCTATTCCTGCATCTGATCGACAGCTTTGATGTTTAAGTAAGTTATATAAGCCTTAGCTTTAGATTATTTTTGAAATTAATTGGCAATAATTTGGGTTTATTTTATTAGTTGCGCACAACTAAAAGGAAAACTTTGGAATAATTTATTAATACTGTATTTGAAAATTTTCACTTTAAAAGTCAGATTAATTATTAAGCAATAAAATAATAATTTGTTAACACTACACGTATCTGTGCTATAATAATTACTCGTATCATCAAAAGCTCTTAAATTTTAATATCAGAAATTCTAGAATATCTTTTGTGGATATTTTAATGAAACTATTATATAATATTATGCTTTCGATTGTCTGTCGCATCGCTGAACCAGAGATACGACATTTTAATTAGCGATTCGTTGTAATGAATACGTCAAATGAAACTTATATTTTTTAAAGAATTTCTAACACGAAGTGAAGCTTTAAAATATTTTGAAGCTATGGATGAAAGGTTAATATACAGGGATAGGTGCATTGGTGCACAGGTGGGAATGGCTTCTAACCAACGCCTCATAGAGACAGGTAGACAAGAAGTAACAATAGATGAATGGATGCGAACGAACAACAGATGGGCCATAAGACCAATGCACACAATATTGTATAACTCGAGTCCATTGCATTCGGAATGAGTTTTTCATAAAGGATTTGTTTGTGAGACTGTTTAGTCAGCTTTTTGTTTGTTTGGCACTACAGTTGCCAATAGATCTCTATTACTGAAAGTCATTACTTAAATCATACTTAACTCAAGTTTTGAAATTAATGCTAAAATAAATCTGATATAAGTCTGATTTAAATGTCAATCAATAATATATTTGTGATTTCAATATTTCAATGAAACCAAAGTCATTTTCAATAGAGTTATGAAAGTTTTTGTTCAATCTTTTAATATTTGTTATCTGTATTGTGAATAAAACTTTATTTGATTACAGACTGTTTATAAGAGCAGTAGAAAAGGCATATTTCGTAATATTCTCTTTAAGCGCAGAATTTTAAAGTTGAAGCGAAAGCTTATCACTTGATATCATAGTAACGAATATAACCTATCAACAAATTTTAATTATGTTTTATCTACTTTTCCACTTATAATAATAATATAAAATATTTTATGTCATATAAGGAAATTCGAAATTGGAATCGATATAAATGTCAGTACTTTAACTAATATAATAATTCCTAATAAATATCAAATTCATCGCTACATCCGCTGCTATATTATACAGTAATATAGCATACATTTGAAACATATCAACAAATTAAGTGCAAACTTAACAGAACTTAACAGTCGTTTTAATCATTTCAATATACATCTACTCTCCTATTCCTGTAACTGATATCCTGACAGAAATGCATCACAACTATAATACCCAGAGTCACAGTCATCTCGACCGACAATCAATAAATAGGTATCAATTGAGTGAGTTATCGGCAACGGATGCCTGTTCTCCCTGTTCTCCGCCATGGATTCAGGATCTTATAGTTAAGAAAAGAAAAAAATTAGTTGACATCGTTTATAGTGTTAGTGCTATTAATGATTTGGAAACTGAAAACTTTGAAAATTTTAAAAACTCTGTTAACTCTTCTGTGAAACCAGAGCTGACAAGTAATGAACTAAACATATCTTGTGTTTCGTCAAAATCTGGTAAAACGAGTATAGGTAGCAATACTAGTCCTACACTTGTCAGACATAGTCCTTCTGCCAGTGCGAGCAGTGGTGCATTGAGCGAGTGCTGCCAGAGTTGCCAGTCTTGTGAGTCCTGCCTGTGTCAGCGAGACGTGCCTTCCCATTGGGAATCAGGTTTTAATACTAAGAAGGCTAAGGCTGTTCACCTCAACAGCACAGGCAATAGTGTAAATGTCCCGATTGTGAGATCCGTTAGTTCCTCACTAACCTGTCGGCCATGTAGTCGTTGCTTAGTTAGCACTTGTGTTGACTGTTCAGACCATTCAGACCACTGGCAAAGTGTTTCTATTCCTGAGTCCCCATCGATTCACTCCTCAAACACAAACTCAATTCAATGCATCGACAAATCAATTCAACACAACTCTGACAACAACTCTAACTCCAAGTGCTGTTACAATACTTCAAAACTCACTCACTTTAGTGAAGAACAAATAATTCCAGGACTTGTGGCCCAAAGAAAAATTGAAATTCTTCAAAGACAAGTGAGTGAATCGTCTTATTTCGCCCACTCCTGCAGTATATGCGGCAAAACGTTTGCTCCAAATGATGATATTCTTTGGAATAATTTAGTCAAAGAAAAAATGATTAATGAAAAGATCAGAGACAACAACAAAAGTGATTATTTGGATAATAACCAGAAGAACAGTCATCACTACGAAGTGATTATGGATTACAAACAAAATAATTCCGTCAATGGATTCGACAAACATTCCAATGGAGTCAATGGTGTGTTAGTCGAAGTGGAGGAAAGGGATGACAACTCTGAATATGAGCTCCAATACGGACCGGGAATTGTGGACAAATTGAAACTAAAGTTTATGAGTATTTCAATCCAACAACAGTCCAATTATTTAATTAACAATAAGTTGAAGCGCTGTTCAAGTCTTGAGAATATTGTGGTTTCAAACGATTCGCGTCACTATCAGACACAACAGTCGCTTCAGCCACACCACCAGTACCTGAGCCACAACAAGCCTTCAGAGGCCAATGATTTGCTGCCTTTATTAGGAAAGAACGGCACTTTGACTGTGGGTTCAATTACTGGCGGAGGAAACAGAGCGAACGGAAACCAAAACCAACTCTCGAATAGGCTTTATATCCAACACAACAACAACAAAAACATTTACAATAGTAAGTCTTCGGCTACTGTGCCCGTCATCAAGAGAGCCAAGAGTATGGAGACATTGCTATTCCAAGACGACGAGGATAAGGGTCGCCAACCCCTGAACTCTGCGCCTAATCAGTCGCTATCGAAAACAGAAACACCTCTTTGTAATCAAAATGATTTACAACTACTCAATGACAACAATGTTTTGATTTGTGACCCAAACCATAGCAATAATGAGAGTCATAAGAGTGTGAACAGAGCTGTTGTCAGTCAAACCAATAGCGATATGAAAAGTGCGAGTAATGTCAGTACAAACAGGGGATTGAATGACGAACTGCCAAAACCCGATACAGTGAAGACTTATAAACGCATTTTCGAACCAATCAATGCCAACCCATCGAAGAACACCGAAGACATCAACAAAACGATTGCCAATAATATTAACAATAAATCAAAAAATAATTATAAGAAGAGTCAACCGAATAGTGTGAGCAATACTAATGTTAAGCGAAAGCCACCGGTTCTCAGGGCTACCAATAAGAGCGTGTCTTTGAAGTCTCAATCGTCTGTCAATTCTGTGAATTCTTCGCCAACTCTTAAATCTCAGTCATCATCGCCTCAAGTGATTCAATCCATTCCCTCTCCAACTAATCGAACCGCTATTAAGAAGACACCACTTGTTGGAGAACAGGACAGGAATAATAACAATAATTTAAATAAAATAAGTGCCAATAATTCAAACACTATGAACACAACCAACACATCCATTCCATCTGTGAAAAAGCCTCCGATTGCACCCAAAAGAGCTTCTTTGACACTCAAGACTAATTTACACACAGGTATGAGCGCTGCAAACATTAATAAAAATCTCAAACCCAAAGGCTCTCTCAGTTCTAATGCTTTAAATAATAAAGTTTTAAAACATTTCAATAATAATAATTCGAGTATTTCTGTAGAAAATGATGAGAAAATGTCAGAAAAGAGTCCGAAACCCAATTCAAGTGATACTATGAATGACAACAACTCTTCAGAAAGTTTGGTCACTTTGAATGGGGATAAGCAATCGTCAACTGTAGTCAAGAGTCAATTAATTGCCACAAATACTACATTAGATTCTAGTGATAGTCCAGTAAATAAAGAAAAAGTCATTAAACCGATCGCTAATATTAAACCTTTCACTCAAAGCAAACAAAGCAAAGACGACTCCAAGTCTGAAATGATTACTAACTGTCAATCAGTAAATGGTATACACAATGACTCCGATTTGGGTCATTACAGGACTAATGAAATACCTATAGAAGAGAAGGCAAGCATTCAATTCACTGACAATAATATCGTAATTAATAATAATAAGAGTAATAAAAGCGATAACGAAATTCATGAAATTGTTTTCGACTCTAATTTGCCTCCGATTTCAACAAAAGATTGTAATATAAATACAAATTCTAAGGACGAGTCAAAGAATGACAAGACTTGTGCTGTGAATGATGTGAACGATGAAAATGTTTCGCCAAATTCATGTGATATTATGGTCGATAAGAGCAAAGCTAATAATCATCGCATTGACGACTCATCTCAAAGCACACAAACCGCAGATGTATTAAAGCCGAGCCTATTGTTGAATACAGAAAACAATAGCAATAACTCAACAAAGTCTCCGATCAGTTCTCTTTGGGCACAACAGACCAAGAAGTCGGCCAATTCCTCGACGACAACAATAGTTTTTGATTTTCGAGGCAAAGATGTAAAGTCTAATCTGGCCGTACATCCGACGCCCTTTGGACTCAGTTCTCCAAAAAGGTCTGCAAACGGGTCTTTGAGTGCAAATGACAGCGAAGACGATGACAACTATTCGGGTTCTACTGATATTCCTCTGCCTTCGGGTATACTATTTGTGGGCGAAAACATAAGGATAGGAAAGGGCTCAATGCTATTGACGCGTAACAAAAAAGTAAGCTTTAATTACTTTGTTTTTTGTTTCAGATATTTAAACTAAACTTGAAATTTAATACAAATATTATTTCTATCCTTTTATGAAATGCCAGGGCTTTAGCATTAATCATATCATTGTTTGATAACGAGATATAACAATAAATTGCAATAAAGTATTAACGTTTACGGAGTAGTAGTTTTGTAGTTGTGTTTCAGTTAATGTCACAATCCATGCAATAATTATCAGTTTGTGATTAAGTAAAGTCATTGAAAATCCTTTTATTCAATTAAGTCGAGAAAAAAATATAATTTAAGTTTTTTTCTTCGAAAAACTTGAAAAATAAAATGCATTTCATAAAAGCACTTTATGTAAGTCTATTGCTTTGAAATATAGTTTTCATTCAAAGGAAACAAATCATTGAAGCTTTTGTACAATATTTGTTGTGAATTGAGTTTTCAAACCATAATTAAAATTATTTGAAGCAATTTCTATAGCATTTACTTCCTATTTGGTTAAAAAATTTCTTAAGTAATTAGAATAAAGTTTATGCCATTATCTCTCATACTTGACCTTATCATACATTTCTAAATATTAGATGTTTTTGGAAAACAAGTTTTGTTTAAGAATTTTCCTTTTTTTGGGCCGAATTAACAGTTAAATTACATTTTGATTTATACAAAAGGCGTATAATTGAGTAATGGTTTCTCTATTTTGTTTTATGTTAAGTAAAATTGTTTGAAAGTTATTATTGTTTATAACTTGCATTCAAATAGTTTGCTTGAAAATCATTAAATTTCTGGCAAATGGAAAACATCACTCCTTGCGATAGACTATTCTTTAAAAATATAAATCAAATATGACTTTATATTTATTTTTGCTTAAAATCACTCGACTTTAGAAATAGTCGTTATTCTAGTATAACATCTAAAGTTATAAATTTTCTTACTTTTAAAATTATTCGTTTAAATAATTCCAAATAAATAAAATTTAGGTCAATGTTAAGTTCAATACAGCTTTCCTATTGCTCTTTCAAGTTATAATCATTTGAAGATTTTCTTCATTTCACTAAAACATTGTGATATTTGAGGCACAATAAACATTGAATTCAAACACCAAAAGTGAATTATTATTGTTAAGAATAACAATAGTTTACAACAAATCTTATGTTTAGAACTAACAATTAGGTTAACCCAAAGGATGTGATTCATTCATAGCTTGAATTCATTCCAAGAAATTTACGTTTTTATGGTTTTTTTTCTGTTTATTAGAAAATTTGCTTTTGTTTTGAGCATTCGTTTTGAATTAAACCAAATAATATAATACTATTCATTCAAAAGTGAGTCTTAACTTAAGCTATAATTTCAGAAACTCTTCTTAAAAATAGGCCACTCATGCATAACAGTGTCAAATAGTTTTGCTTAACTAATGAAACTGAATGAGGCTATGGATAGTTCATTGGCTTTGCCTTTAGAGACGTTTATAACAGCAGATGATTTCTGAAATAAACATTTGCCTCAAAAATATATTATTTGTGTATATATTGTAATGTTTGTAATTATTAGATAAGGGATAAGAATTGTAAATATCTAAAAAAATTAAATTATCCTTTTAAAGCGATTTAATAAAAAGTTAGTTTTGCTTCAAACGGAAGGGAAATTTTTTAACGATATAACAAAAAACTCCTATTACTTTCATTGAAAAATAATTTATTAAACTCATTCTCTTTAATCACTGAAGCATTAATTATTTTTTATTTGAAAAATATAAAAACTTAAACCAAATGCATATAATCTGCTGAATAATTATATGAATATTCAATATAATTAGTCAGGCATTCAAAAACTTTAATGAGTTTCAGTAATCAGATAAACATTATATTATGTTATCTTAAACTTCATAAATGTGAATACAAGAAGCAAATACAGTGGAAATGAATATTTAAAGTTTTCAAGTAATTCAGGTTACAATTTTTAAGCCATTTTTTTCTAATCATAGCGTCTCATATTCTAAAAATTTGGAATAAATACAATTATTTTTGAATTTTTATTCTATCTTATAATTTGATTTATTTATTTGACATTTTAAATTTCTCAAAAAAAGGATCTGAGTATTAATGAAATTTCCATATAAGTTAATTTAATGAAAAACATGGATTGATATAAAATTCCTAAATTGTAAGATAAAAAAAATTTCAGGAAACTGTATTTCTCTCAAATAATATTTATTACCGATCATAGGCTACTTAAGGGGCAAATTTTAAAAACAATATGATGTTATAGCAGCTATAATATAGCTTTATATTTACAATAATAATGCAAAAAAAAGTAATATGAAAATATTTGATTGATTTTTCAATTGAATTGAGTTATATACTCAAGACAAATTTAAACTGAATAGATAGTAGAACAATCTTTTAGTGTCTAGCTTAATGTTAGTTTATTTAACTAATCTGTGAACGAAAGACAAAATATATAGTCATACTCTTTATAACAAAATTTTTATTTCAAATTATTTATTAGTGAAATTAAGCTCTCGGTAACAGATTAGTAAAATATTTTAATATAAAGGTTGAATCACTAAGAGGTTGATCTATTAGAGATTCAGTTTTTCTCCACTGTATACTTTCGAATAAAAAACTTTAAATTTTAAACTTCAAATTAACTTTGTTTACTGAGTTTCACATTGAAATTTTTTTTTATCATTTGTTAATCTAACTTATTAAAATACTAAGTTTAGTATTATTTTATGTTTTATAATATATAAACCAATAATTTTATACATGCCTTATTTGTTTATACAACACCAAGTGTAGAAACTTGCTATTATAGTGATTATTACAATAATTCTAACAGAAAAGTTAAATGCAAGTATAATAAAAAAGACAAATTATCTAATCTTTCAATTCTCTGAAATGTAATGCATTTATTGATCAATAATTCATTTATACTTGAGTTAAATTAAATGTTAAATCTGTTTTGATATATTATCAATTATTATATGAAAAATCTTAAATGCTTAGCAATGATGCCAAGGAATTTTTTTAAGTAATTTTGTTACTTTTTCTCTTACCCCTATACTGTCTCTCCCTTTAAATATATTGAAAGAAATGTGTGAAACAAGATTTCCATTTAAATAGAAAGCTTTTTCTAGGAATGCTTTTGATATTATAGGGCAACTGTTGGCTTAACTGAGGGAAATTTCATTAAAACAATAGGAACAATAAGAACATTTTTTGTTTATTGATTTTATTTATTTTTTACAAATTAACATTAATTAGTGAGAAACTCTGTTTTTGTATGTGCGCAAAGCAAATAAACTTGCAAAAATAGCACGCGGCATATATCGCATCTTAAAAAATTTTTCTTGACCATTTCTTTGTTTTATTTAACACATATACAGATCGTTAGTAGTCGTAAATCTAATTTCCAAATATATTCCATTGAAATTCTTGAAAATGTATAAAATATATCAAAATTCTATCAAATTGAGTTCATATTGAACTGAATTCCGTGAAAATACAATCGAGCTGATCTTATCAAGTGAACTTTTAAAAAAATTATCTCTATATTCCATTATATAAATGATTTTATTTGTCATTTTTACTCTAAAATTAATCATTTATTCGAGTTTTAAGTCCTTTTATTTCTATTAAATCTATAATTTATCTGATTTCCAACTTTTTCAAAGTTTAATTTAATTTTTATCGTTTAATAAATAATTTCGCAAATATTTTCAGTTAAACAAAACATTTATTGAAATTACAAACTCAACATTCATCTCACGATTGTGTTTATATTATCATATATTGAAAAAATTGAAAGAATTTTTTAAAAATTCAATTGAAAAAAATGCTCGGAATATATGTTTGGAATAAATAATTACTAAAATTCTGTCATTAATGAATTGTGTGTTTATATACTTTCCTGTCATTTGTCAGACAGAGTATATCACAAGATCTGGAATACAGGAATAAAAACAATACAAATATTGCTCTCAATTTAATTATTATTAGAGAACAGTTTGAATCATATTTTTTTGAATATAATATTAAATATTTATTAAAAACTATTCTAAAGCACAAAATTATTTAAAACATTAACGTAAGCGTCAGTTCATTGTCCTATTGGGGAAAATATATATGAAATTCAGATTTAATTGAAATAATGTATAACACTTTCAATAAGAATTAAATACTATAATTCGTTTTGAATATCTTAAATGTTGAGTGAATTTAAACAAAAGCAATAAAAAATAAGAGAAAATTACTGAAAACACAATTTAAACAAAAGAATTTCTGCATTATTTCAAACTTAATTGTAAACTCAATACCAATTGAATGTCTTTGTGTGTGAATAATCTTTTAAACAGAATTGTCTAAAACTTTTTTCCAATGATTTTTGTTTCATTTCAGCTGACAATACAGTTCAATGATTTGGCGACAAAGACTTTTGAATATCCTTCGGAGGCATCGCTTTTAGCAGATATTGGGATCTCAAGTCTGCAAATGTCTTCAAACTTAATAAACGATGAAAATAAAAATGAAACAAACAATTCTGTGATAGAATCGGAGTCGAGTAATACGATTACAAGTCTAACAGCACTCAAATCCAATTTAGCACTGGGAGGCTCTTTAGGTATTTTATCTTATTATCTCATCTTATTCTACAGATAAAAAAGAAAATTAATTTTAAAAATGATCTAAAACTATAAGTTCAAAAAATTCTAATATTTTTAAAAAATTATTAATTCTTAAATCAATTAATTTGCAATTTATTTCAAAAAGCATTGAAGCCTTTAGTTGTGTTCCGGGGTTTGGAAGAAATGAATTTATGAGTTATTTTTCAATTTTGTTAATTGAACTTAAGTGTAACTAATATTTATTATACTCTAAACCATAGTATTGTTAATTTCATCGCTAACCAGGAAGTGCTTCACAGATCTTACAGTTTGCCAATCACTACAATTCAATTCCTAAGACTAATATCAAATGTATCTCTGAAACCAAATACTCCTCTAATACAAGATTTATTTGCTATCATTTTTGAGCCCTATTGTTGACGAGAAGTGCCTAAAAAATAAACTAAATGTCACGACTGTTGGCGACCGTGAAATTCCTTGACATTCAGCTATTTTTTATTATTTATTATAGAATAGTGTTTTTATTTTACACAAAATGAGACAGCAATATATGAAATAAGCATTTATCTAACAAATACTATACAGTTGTTTAAAATTATTCCATGTCATTGTTTGGCTCAGTTATCCAAACCCTCTTAATAGTATATACGATTTTTGCAAAATTCAATTTCAAATAATTTACAAAAATTTAAGAAAAATATATCTTCGAGTTTAGTGAAACGTAAAATAATAGAAAAAGTTGTTTTTCTGATTCATAATTTTAAGCCGGGGGCGAATGATCTGAGCTTTTATTTTTTTCATTTAAATTGTATATTTTCAATGATATATCAAGTCTTCAATGCTTTTTCAATAATGAAAGTTCCAATTATAACGAAAATTCTTCTAAAACTTTTGTCTGAATCCAAAGGAAATCATTATTTTCTCCAATAACCTCAAAGATTACAAAACTTAAGAACTTTTTATTCATTATTAAATAATATTTTAATAGAAAGAGAAGGAGAAAGAAAAATAATTTAATTATCAGAATAAATGACTGGATTTAGTTGAATAAACAAATAGAGGGCTCAGGGCTGAGGACTTGGGCATAAAATCTTAGTAATTGTTAATTAATTGGGCGAATGTGTGAAATATTCACGCATTGAGATTAAGAATAAAATAGCAATTTGTAAATCTATGACCTGGAAATAAAGTCTGTTTTCAATCAACTTTTCTTATTTCTCACTGACTTTTCTGAACTTTTTTTTTGAAGAATTTCGCGAAAGTTTTCACTTCATCTCGAATGTATTTTTTTTGTGAAGAAAATTAAGATTTTAAAAGTGCATTTCAAGTGCTTTTCTGTGAATTTCTTTCGTATTTTTTTGTTGTTGCCTCAACTTCTTAAATAAAAGCTTACCATGAGCCTGAGATAATTTAGATGTGTTGACTAATACCGGGATGAAATATATAAGAAAGACAAAAACAAAACGTATACTTGCTTTAAAAACTTAACTTCGTGTGGTTGCTTTTGCTTTAACTGGAAGTACGATTGCACCATAATATTCTTATATGTTCATGAGATTTATCAATGAATTTGTAAACATATAAACAGCTTGAAATTTGACTATTAGTAATATATAAAAATTCATTGATATATCTCATGAACTTATGTGAATATTGCCCAACATTGGTTAAAAACTTGACATGTATTCGTGCAAAATTATGTAATTAACTTAATTATTTCAATTCATTAATATTTATTATATCCCTTAAAATCCATTTTGCATAAAAAATTTCATGTAAACCCAATTTCACTGTTTTTATACAAAGTTCACCTTTTTTTATTCAATGTAAGAAATCAATTGAATGACCATAGATAACAAAGAGTAATATCATCTTGGTCTCTTTGATAACGCTAACAGTCTTGAATTTTAATATTAGTCTTTATATGAAATAATGTATGTCATATGAATTAGTACATTCCGTTGAATAATTTGCCCGGATACCTTTTTCACCCTTGCAATCTCTGTTTTAAATAATCACTAATGACTTTGAAATATAGAATATTTATTCCTCTCATAAAAACTAATTGAATATAATTTATTCTATTAATAATAATATATAAATTTATTACTCGTTTCAAATGAGTCAGTCGTTTGTCTTAATATTAATTTGAAAAATAATTTCTTTTATTGAATAAAATTTATTTAGATTTATGTGAATTATCGCTCTAATTATCTTTTGTGTTAACCAATAGTTGAAAAAAGCTAGAGTTTATGCAATGTTTCTTTGTTTTAGAAAATTAAGACAAAAAATTCTCCAAAAGAAAATTTTTTTATTTATTGAATAAAAACACAAGATTTGTTCAGAACATAAAAAATGAATTCAAAAACAATTGAAACAAAGAGTAAAAAAATTAAATTTCAATAACTATTATGAGATAAAGTTTCAAAAGTTTGTTTCGAAATTAATTTAATGTTTGCTTTATTTGATTTGATTTCAGGTGGTTTGGGGTCATATAAGCCCACACTAATCGACACCCCTTTCGAATTGGGTGTTTCGCGAACTCAAAAAACAAATCCAAATTCAGATATTGTTTCTAATGAACTGAACTCAGCCAACAGTTCTGATGAATTGGAGAACATAAAACCGGCCAATCCTGACGAGACGACCTCCTGGTCCACCTCATCCACTGCTTCCGACTTATTATTTTAGTAATTGTTTGAAACTATAGGAAAAACAAATTCATTCCTTAACTTTTTTTGTTTCTGTGATTTTTGCTCATTTGCTAAAACAGTTTAATAAACAGTTTTAGTGTAAAATTTTTTTAAATAAGTATTTTAATCAGATTTTTAAATTGAATTAATTATTTTATTTTTATATAAAAAGTTAGTTTAATATTAATTGATTTTTTTCTGTTGAATTTTCTTTTATTATTGAATCCCTTAATGAATGCGGTATTTATTTATTGATCGGAAAAAATTGCACAAAAAAATAATTCACACATGTATTTAAAGAATAATGAAAATGTATTAATAAAATTTGTAGAATTCATCACTTCATGACTCAGTAATATTGAGATTATATTTTTAAAATGATTTATTAAAATCTTAAACAATATAAATGTATTGAAATTCTTCAATGCTATTAACAAATTAAATAAAACCTATGGATTAAAAAAAATGAGACAAAAGATTAAGAATTTTATTAGAAAGAGAATAATTAATTGTTTTGATTTACATTTTGATGCGAAGATTAATTAAAACTAATTTTGTTTTTGATATTTAATTAATACAAACCCAATTGAAATGTATGTTAAATAAATTGTAGGCATTTTTATAAATTAGAAAACAGGTTCACTCGAGTCGAGTGTTGAATATGTCTATACTTTAGAAGTCTAGATAATGACTGAAAAGACATTATTAGTATCTAAACTCATTAAAAATTAAAAACTTTTTTTATTACTAAAATATGTGTCACAACAGACACATTAATAGTATTTTAATAGAAAACACTTTTAAAGATTTACTAAATTGTTTCTATGAATATATGGAAAATCTAAATCTAATTCTATATAATCTTCAAAAATAATTGAATTAATTTCGTTAATAAACTTAATTAAAAACCTTATTTTATCCACAAATAGATTTAAAATAATGAAAATTTATAATTGTTTTTCAGAAAAAAATTAATCGAATTATAGTTTGATCTGTTTTAAAGATTAAATATACAAAACAACCCAAACGTTTGAATAATTAACTCGAAATGAATCTCATTTTTCAAACCAATAATTCGTTTAAAAAGTTAAAAATCAATAAAATGTGATCAAAAAACTCCTTTGATTTAACACAAAATATTTGAATGACAGACAAGACGTGTGTCGCGACCGACAGTATAGAGTTGTTTGTTATGTTGTGTAACGGCTCGGACCCAATCGGAATGTGATGTCTTGTCTTCGTAGACACAGTTTATTAATTCGGAATCAAATACTTTGAAGATATGGTCGTCGGCACAGACAGCCATTCCGTTGCCATTGAATACATTCTTAATTCTGTAAATCCTATTCGAACTCGAATTCCTAACACTTATCTCATGTCCAGGACTTCTGACGTCAAACATCAATAGTTGTCCGCAATTCGTACCGACATATGTGTTGGAAATATCTTTTGCGGACCAACACAGGGCAGTGGGTTCTGAGATCAAAGTGGCCACTTTGGAGGCCGGCTTTGGTTTACGCAAATCCCATATTAACACGTCTTTGTCTCGACTACAGGACAACAAAAGATTGTCATCCAAATGGTTGAACTCTATGTCCCAAATAATGGCCGAATGAGCAAAATTATAGCACTTGTAGGGCATAAATGTCTGCAAATCTAACACAAGAATTGCCAAATCATAACCACAACTGACTGTCTTTGTCTCCAATCGATTGCAATTCAATCGACAGATTTGGTTGTCGTGATATATAACCGCCAACTCCTCCTCCAGATCTTCCTTCAGGAGTGATATGTGTCCCGAATCGAAACCACAAATCAGTTTCTTATCTCTCATTGCAATCAAATTACAAATTCCACCAAAACTGGGATTAAGTGAGAGAACAGGCATTAGAGGCACGTCTTGTATGCGATCATATTTAGTGACGTATCCATTGAGTTGGAGGCCATGAAGACTGTCTGAGGCCATCACTACTGACTCGTCGGGGAATATATGAATCGATTCAATCGATTTGCCGAACGCTTTGCCATTGCTTTCAATAAAGTCCTCGATTGGACTCAGACTTTGGTCCAGACTTTCACTGTTCATCACTTTAGAGGAGACGTCATCTCTGGCCAAATGATGGATCGAAGACATCACACAATAGGTCTATAAAAGGGTTATTGAAATCAATGAACGAATTAATGAATGAAAAACCAATAAAATAATTGAATAAATGTTTACAAAATTCAAAAACTCATCAAATCTTTTACAGACTTTTCGTGACTTTATTTATGTATTTATCGCAAAATCAGCTGTTTTTCCATCAATTCATTCAAAATCTGAATCTCTTTTACAAATGTTTTGTTTTATTTTAATTTAATTAAAATAAATTAAAACTTATTTTTAACGAAATCTCAATAAATGAGTTTTGATTGGATTAAATGGATATGAGATTAAACATAAATAAGTTGTTTCGCCGAAGAAGTCGATCGATATTTACACTAATCGTAATCCTATGTCTGGTTTTCGGTTATATTTTCGGTGTTTTTATACATCCGTTTGAAGTGGACTTCAATACAAACTTCAGTTATCCCTTAGATCTGAAGAACTTTAGAGATATTATTGAAATAACTAAAGACAAAAAACAATACAAAGATAGACCAGAGTTTGAAGTCATCGACAAAGACATGATTGACTTAATTCCCAAACCTATTAATGAATACAATTATAGATTTATTATTAAAAATCCGAAAAAGTGTTCCGAAAGTGATTCAAAAAATAACTTAAATCTCAATAAAAATGATGCAAATCTCAGAGCATTTAAAGAAGAGATAACTCTATTAATTGTGGTTAAGAGTGCTCTTCAGCACTTGGACTCGAGGAATGCCATTCGCAAGAGTTGGGGATTTGAGAACCGATTCTCAGATGTTGTCATCAAAAGAATCTTCATTTTAGGCAATTGTGTGGACAGAAGTGATATAAACAACTGCCAGGACTTAATCGACGACGAGTTCAATGACCACAAAGACATAGTTCAGTCAGACTTTGTTGACTCGTATTATAACAATACCATCAAAACAATGATGGCTTTCAAATGGGCGGTGGAGTACTGTTCGAGCGCTCAGTTCATACTCTTTGTTGACGACGACTATTATATTTCAATTAAGAATCTCTTGAAATATTTACGAAATCCGAGCACTTCTTTGCCAGTAATCGATGCGAATTCAGTAGATATTGATTCCGTGTTTCGATTCGATGGCCGACTATATAGTGGTTATGTTTTCCCCACTTCTTCTCCACTCAGACATCAGACCAGCAAATGGTTTGTATCACTTGAAGAATACCCGTATTCACTATATCCTCCATACGTAACGGCCGGGGCTTTTGTCTTATCCAACACATCACTGATAGATATGTATTTCGGGAGCTTTTATACAAAGCATTTTCGCTTCGATGACATTTATATCGGAATTTTGGCTAAAAAGCTGTCAATAACTCCATTACATAACGAAAATTTTTATTTCTGGTCTTTGAGTTATGAAACAAACAAATACTCGAATGTTATCGCATCTCATGGTTTCGGAGATCCAAAACATTTGCTCATCTCTTGGAATCAACAAAAAACTTTGGGTTTCGCCTGATTTACACATATATTAAATATTTATTTTGTAGTCTTTTTACAGATTTATTAATTATTTTAATAATATCCGCAAATCACAACACAATAGAAAGATAAAGATTCCGAACTTTAATCAAAAAGCATACAATGCTTAGGCAATAAAAATTAAATCATTGCTTTGCAAAACGTTATTGTCTTTGTGTTCAAAAGTAACTGTTATTCGGTTATAATTTACATATAATATAATGACAAAGTTTTATTGTTTATCCTTTGTTTGAATATATAATTTGTTCAAATTTATTAGATATTTGAAAAGTTTTGACAAATCTTTCTATTGCTGTGTTTTTATTAACAAAATCTCATATTATTTCAGTAAATATTTATTAATAGAATCAATTGATTAATTCTAATAGTCTTCACAAGTTTATAGAACTTAATTAATAAAGTGATAAACAAGAAGACAGGGAATGTATAGGTGGTCGCAATCGAGCCGTGTTTTCGAATTTCAGTGATCTCATTGGATTATAATCATAATTAGTATAAATATGCTTATCCTGTGATTTAACTTTACAACAATACACAAATTAAATATAGTTTTAATTTAATATTTTAATAAAAAAAAGTTTATTTATGGAATAGTTTTATCAAAAATGATATTCTTATGATTTCTTCAATTTTGTTTAGTTAGTCATAAAAAAGTTTAAAAATATTGTTCATTCCATTAAGTCTATGAAGAAATTAATGTACAAAAGTAAACTATGATCTTATAAACATTAGTAAAAGTGGTTTTCTAATTAGGTTTTTCAAGTTTATTTTAAATTATTAATAATTTGAATAAAATTTTTATCTCTAAATAAAGATTAAACAGAATAATCATAGATCAATTATTTATCGATTGACAATCAACCTTTCTAATATACAATTAAACAGCTCGCAATTGTACAAGGCAATGAAGTTTTAAAAGCATATTTCTACTAATTATTATTATAACATCTTCTTGTCCAATCAGTTTGCAGCTAAGGAAGCTCGATTATGGCGCCTATACTTTTCCAGTTTTCATGGTCTTTAATAAATAAATTTTATTTTATATAAAGTAATATAAAGCGAGTAATAAAGTGTACTTATATGTACTTGTTGAAATATAATAAATAGTTCCCGGTAATAATGTTTTACTTTATGTTCTATTCAGAGATGCGCATGGGGACATTCCCGCAATCAAATATTGAACCCATGGAAAACGGACACCACTGTATATATCCCATACACTATTAGCTTTTTTATATAAAAAATAAATATTCTGTAAAAATTGATCCAATTCTCTGAAATATTTGCAAATAATGGCTAAATTCCCTTAAATTCTCTTTCCAAACCAAAATGATTACACAATACCTTCTGTTGGACATCTCTAAGCTCTCATAAGAATCCTATCCCCACAGAGTGAACAGACGTTCCGGTTTCGCCGGTATTGTTCCGGATCTGTCTGTTCCGTCCAGTGTCCCGGAATTAATTTTTTAAAAAATCTTTAAAACTTAGACTCATTTTCACCAAATATAGATTACTTTAAGGGATTTCCAAGGTCTATAAAAGTTATGGGACATTTTTTCTGCCAAAGTGGTTCTAGGCGAGGGCAAAATGACGGAAATTGTCAATTTTTGGCCAAGCGAGGTCCTCTGTTGTATTTTGAGCCCTGTATGTAATCAAGATGTTTTACCTATAGAGTTAAGACAAATTTTATATGAATTTCTTGAGATTTTTGGTTTATTTTATTCCATTATATTTACTGATGATGGAAAAGATTAAAATTTGTGCTAATGGGAGATGTAAGGGGTTTAATGGGAGTCTAAAACATCAAAACTTGAAATTGTAAGCCATTTTTAGAGCTGATCCATGTGATCAACTGGCACATCATATATATTTTTTGTACACCTCTTCCAAGACAGAGGTTTGTGTTATGCTAACCATTCTTCGGCGGTAATTGACCTGATCCCGACGATACAGGTCAATATATCAGATATCGTTGAGCTAATTTTTGTATGAGGTTTATGTATTGTTCCATTTGATCACATGGATTAGTTCAAAAAAGGTTTAAAAATTGATTTTTTTACACTTTGCACCCCCAAAAAACCTCCTTCCACTTGGCATTAGAAGCTATAATGATTATTTTGCTCATAAGCAGCTTATGATCTTCATTCCTAACCGAAAAACCTGATGCTTTTGGTCTCGATTTGACTGAAGTTCACAGTAAATGTTCGAATTAAGTTATAATTATAATAAAATGCTTTATAGGTTAAAGAAAAATCACTGTGTGAAATTTCCCTGCATCAAATAGCTCATGCAATATAGCTTTCCAATAAAACTCATTTTCTTTGATCAATGAATATGAATTTCACATTCAATAATAAATTATAATACAACAGATATTACTTTCCTCAATAATATTAACATGCTTCTCAATCAATTGATCTAGAACCATAATTTATTTTTTAATTTAAATTTATTTTATAATTTTCACAATTTAAAAGTTATACGTTTATTTAGAGTTTTTAGAGATATATCTGATTAATAATCAATTGAAATGATCATTCATAAATTCAATTATTAGACTTAAAGTCAAGTGTAAACTAATTAGTTTAAGTTTTCGGGTTACCATCTGTTCAACGAAAATGATTTCAACGAAAATCACTTCAACGAAAATATTTCAATAAAGAAATAGTCCCTGAAAAGTTTGAAATACCAAAAAAGCTTACAGGTAGCCTTTATGATAGGGATGGGTAATGGAGGGTATAGCCAAAATACCCCCTTTCTATGAAAAATGACCAAAATTCTCTCCCCCTGTGATGAAAAAAACGAGGACCCCAACCATTTTGGCAAAATACTTAATCATAATTGGTGTAGTTTTTTGATTATCACACCCTGTACCACCCTGTGATTTTGAGGTTTTTATCAGTACCTTATACCCCCTAACTTTGAAGTCTTTTCCCACCTCTATTTGGGGCTCTAAAAGGGTTTATTTGATCACGCAAACTTTTTAGGGACTATCATTCATTAAAAAGATTTCGTCGAAATAAGTTTCGCTAAAATCATTTTCGTTGAAACGTTCGTAAGTTTTCAATATGTTTTTTGGAAAATAGTATAAAAGGATTAAAATTAATAGTTTATTAGTAACAACATATAATTGTGATAGATATTTAAGGGATTTCTGACCTATGCCCGGCGAATTTAACTTGAGCATAAATCTAATAATTATGGTTATAATATTATCTAAAATTAGTTTATGATATTCTTAATGAAAAAAAACCTCAATGAAAATAGTGAAATAGTGCTCAAAATTAGCTTATTTACTATTTCTCAATACTAGTGTTGTGAGTAGTGTAAACTTATGTAAGTTTACGTAACTTATAAATTTTATATTTTAATTTACATTTTGGCGTAAATTATGAATAAAAATGAGAATTTGAAAGTTAAAGATCTTGTGTTGAATTATGTAAAATCGTTTACAGTATACAAGTTATTCAAAGTACAATGCTTCTTTTTAAAAAATATATTCAATACAAACAACAAATCACTCAAAAGAGATAAATAGGCTATTAAATAAATGTGTAGAAAAGTAGAAACGTTCAATCGTATTATAGATCTCAAAATCTTTAAATAACTACAGAATATTCTGATTCTTATAATAGTGACAGTAAAAATGAATGTGATTTTATTAATAATGTTATAGAATTTATGGGTATTTAACTAAATATAATTTTTATTTGTAATTACTAATTACGTATTCAATTTATAATTTAAGCTCAAAATGTAAACTTACGTAAATTTATGCGTAAGTTACTCGTAATTTACGATCCTTTTTGATTTACGGTAAATTAACAACACTACTCAACACCAAACACATTGATCATAGTGAAATAATACTAATTTTTGGTGAATTTTGTACAAAATGTCGTAAACGGAACCGTTTCTCAAAATTTTCTTAGTGGGAAGTGAGTACCTCGCTAAGAGCCTATAAGGGTATCCGACTAAAACTCTAGCTATTGAGGTGTTATAAGTGCGGATGAAATTTTGCCGTTTTTTTGATTGTAATCCATAAATAGGACCAAAATAAGTAAGCTGATAAAATACTAGGATGCGCTCGAAAACCTAGGTGATAAATTCTGAAGGTTAAATACATTACATAACTTAACAAATTTTATGCTCTTCAGGAATCAATTAACCCCACAATATATATATCGTTGGAAAGCTTATGGCGTAACGAATCCAACGGTATATAACACAGGTCTGACCATTACCGTCGGTATCACCGCCGCGCTGGCCATTGACCGCAGAGGAATAATTTGAAGCGCAGTTTGCGCGCTGTTGAATAAGCTTTCCGACGATATATATATTATGGGGTTAATTGATTCTTCAATACTATAAATCAACTTAATTAATATAATGTTACAGTATTTTCATCCTCAGAATTTGTCACCTAGGATTTCGAGCGCACCCTAATATTTTGTCAGCTTACTTATTTTGGTCCTATTTGTGGATTACAATTGAAAAACGGCAAATTTTCATCCGCACTTATAACACCTCAATTGTTACTGTATAAAAGTTTTTACTAATCACTGATTAATAATCCTATCAAAGAATAAAAATGATTTTGAAATTAATTTAGTTCAAGTAATGTTCGAATATAAAAAAAAACATATGACGCCAAATTCATAGCAGTGAAAGATTACAGTACAGTTAAAGGCATGGGTCAAAGTATCAAAAAGCACCATCTTACGATCGTTAGACTACTCGCACTATAGATGAGTTAAAGAATGAAAGAGTAAATGAATGAAATATGATATGAGTTTGCATTTATGATGTCTGGAAAATAATATTTAAACTTTCATAACTTATATGATTAAAATTTATAATCTTTACTAAACCTATTAAACTGTTAACTCCTTATTCATCTTTAATGCTTTCTTTACTGATATCAGTAAATACTAATAAATTGAAATTTTTTTGTGATGAATGAAACATTGCAATGAAGTTTCTTTCCAGAGACAAATGAGACTTAATTGATGAGAGCATAGTATTAATATTAATGGTCCATTCTTGTTTATAAATAAAACTTTGTACTGAAATTCCTTTCCAGATTAAATTGAACGTTTCTACTTTTTGCTATAATAGTAAGCACTAAGCTATGGCTTAATAATGAAGTCAATTCCAGTTGAAGAATGATTTTCTCATTTGTTATTAGAAAACAAATTCAAATCCTATTTTAAGGTTTCATGTGATAACTGTTAAGATATGCTCACACGAGATGATACTCTTTTTATAAGCGACATAAGTATGTGTTTAGGAATGCGACAAATTCTTGTTCGAAAAATAGTCAAATAGTATTCTAAAAAATAGAAATAAATCAACAAAACGATAAAAAAAGAGGAATAAAGAATAATGGTAATATATTATTTTGAATTTGTGTTTGTGTTATACACCTAAGCAGTTATTTACAAGGCTAAAAAAGCAAGGGGATAAGCTGGGAGTAGGGTACTTCTTCATCAAGTATCTGAAGTGCGCATTTTAGGATTTTACTTTTTTGGGATTATTTTGGAACAAATTACTTTTCCTTATTAGGATACTGGTAGTTACTGTTAAGTATTTTATTGCAAAAAAAGATTTCGTAACCTTAATTGGAAAACATAATTTATAACAAATATTTCAAAGCGTCATGTTATATTATGGTAATTGAAGCATTCCACATTTTGATAAATTTTTACTAGTTAGAATCATAAACATTTTGTCAATATACGTCTTTTTGGAAGTTTTACTTTGAAAAAATAATAATTTACAACATTTCTCTATTCATTTAACAGCAGGGATGCTAACAAATGAAAATCGTTTCAAAGCTTTTAATTTAGGAGATAGACTTTAAGGACGTCCACACAGGTAGGAGGAAGGGGGAGTAGTTCAAAAGTGGACTATAATAGAATTCGCTCATAGAAAAATACTGATTTATGTGGATTAAGGGGGAGGGAGGGGTAAAAAATGTGGACGTCCTTAAAGTATAGCCCCTTAAAAGAAAATTTTTTAATTGAATTATAATAAAAATTCTTAAAAATATATTACAGTAAGAGTTTTTACACTGGTATTTATCAGGGGCAGCCAAGAGGGAATAACCTAAATACTCCGCTGAGTTTGAGATTTTGCAAAATACTCCCCCCCCTCTTGACAGCGCCGCAGGCTAAGAATTTTTATTTTTACGTTAGTCCCCATGTGCATTTTTCATATTTTGGAATTTGCATACCCCTATGTGTTTTAGAATTTTTCTCAAAATACTCTTACCTATACCCTCTTTCTCGGCTGCCCCTGGTCTCTATAGTATATCCAATTTTCAGTTTTTAATACTCATTTGTAGGGCATTGTAAAATAGGTTTTTATCGGACCCTTTATAGGTCCTATAATAGGAGTGATAAAAGTGTAAAATAGGTCCTTAAATAGGTTTTTATTTTTTTCACAAATTGTAAAAATTAACTAATAAAATATGAAAATTTAAAGAAAAAGATAACAAAAAAACATAAAAGCTGTTATCGAAAAGCCATATCGCTGTATGGTTGGGGTATTAGGTATGATAAAATAGTGACTTAATTCTTAAAATACTAAGGGAGTATTATAATATAATAGGCACTATAATTGTAAATTATAGATATAAAAATCAAATATTAGGTAACTTGGTAAAACAAGTATTTTGAAAGAAAAATTATAAGGTTATCAGAAATTGTTTTCAAAATTGTTCCTGATTTTATAACTTAAATGTATTCATAATTTATTGTTTGTTATTCTACTGTCACTAAACTAAGAATACAAATGTTTGTATTTCATCGACTATATTAGTTTCTACCGAAATAAATTGAAAATGTTTAATTAAATCTGATTTAGAATTCACTTTTTAAGTGATATTTAGATAGTATCTAATGATTTTTGATTAAATGAGAATTATAAAAATATTTTTAACTAAATATTCTATATTATTTCTTAAATTGTCAAAAACCTACAAGTAAGTTCTAACGCATCAAATAGGCAATTTATAGGTGCAATAAAAGTTTTGGAAATGGACCCTCACTATGTGATTCTTTTGCACACAAACTCTGGAGGGGTTCCTATGAACCGATAAAATAGGCAAAATAGGTCTTTTACAATGCCCTAGTCAGTTGTCATATATGCAGTCAGTTTTATGTCATACCATGGAAAGCCAGGGAGAGAGTGTTTGGGTAATTAAAAAGTATCCTTTCAGTCATCCATCACTAGTGTTTAAATCAAATAAATTAGAATTTTTTTCAATATAAACTCTTAATTATATGACTTCGTGACACGATCTCTAGTTTTAATACTTAAGTTGATTTTAACAAACCAAGTCTATAATGGTGTTCGGTTAGAGGTTATACCATTTAGTTGATAACAAAGCATGAAAATATTTACAAATATAATTTATAATATTTATTAAATATACTTTATTTTCCAAGTTGAATATTTATTGATTGTATAGTTAATATATGGGTATATAATTATGAATTATTGAGTCAATTAATATATAGAATTGATAAAATGTAAAACTGTAGCAGAAGTCCATGGCTAACAAGAGAGCGGATGCCAAGTGG
>JAQFXN010000295.1:0-24641 GCA_034693365.1 Liacarus xylariae | reverse complement strand
AGAGAGAGAGAGAGAGAGAGAGAGAGATGGGGGGAGAGAGAGAAGAAAAAAACTTATCGATGATTTGGGAAAACTGACGAAATAAGTCCCGACAAAATGTATTTTAGAGGTGAAACTTGTATTTTAAAACAAATCACGTCCACCGGTTTGTATAGAATGTGTATGTGTTGGCGCTTAGGTATGGGTGCTTTTGATGATGATTTGAGCCAAACCATGAGCTGAAGAAAAACTATACGCATATTAGGCAAAGAGAATTTTCACGCCCATGTTTGCACCGTAGGTATACACCAATGGATTCGGCACTCAAACTAAATTTTATACATTTTTTCTTTAGAGAAATGCTTTTGTATTCAATATTTGCAATAATATATATTTTGTTTGGTTTTTGTTTTGTTTCAAATGAATTTCTTTTCTATTCAAAAGTTATGTCATGTCCTACGCATTCATTTGATTGCGTGGGTTTGGGTTTGCATTCGTTACCGATATATCAAATATAAAATTCTTTATTCTATTTGTTTAATACAGAATGAGATATAATAACATTTAAGTTAAAGGTTTAACTCATAAAATTCAAATTTCATTCTTTAAATTCTTTTATAGAAAAGAATAAAAGACTGAATTCTTTAAATCAAATTAAAATCTATAGCTATTATATACAATATTATTAAGAATCGATTATAACTTAAAAGGCATTTAATCTAATCTTTTCTTGCAATGAATGAAAAGATATGAAAGAAATTAATAAAAATTAATTATATTTGAAATATTGTCGAGTGTTTTACAAAATCAATTAAATCTGGTTTTAAGAGGAGAACCAAAGATTTTATTTTCTTCAAAACTTCATTTCAAGTTATAAAAGAAGTTTTCAATCGATTTTATATAAAAAGCATTTTAGATTTAAATGCCTTTTAACTAAAAGCCTTTTTTAGAGAATTCATTCAATTATTTCTTTCAACTTTTGATTATATCTTTATTTTCTGTTCTATTTATTTGTCTTTTAATACTGTTTTCATTGCCTCAAAACCTGAGTTACAATTTTGTTCATTAAATTTGAAGATTTAATACTTGACATTAAGTGATGAATTCTGAAATGAAAGCATCTTTTATTTAAGTCATATCTCAATTAGACTTACTATACATTAGTTCTTTTCTTTTCTTTAAAAAAGTAACATATTTTATGCCTTTTTATCCTTAACTTAATTATTATCAGCTCCTGAATACCCAAACACCACATCCCCTATAAACCAAACAAGAGTTCAAACCCATAAACAAGAGTTGTGTTTGATTTTTATGTTTGTGAGAGGAAAGTCTTAAATCTTAATCTTAATTTTTAGTGTTGACTGTTCTGTCCATAAAATAGGAAAAAAAAAGAAATGATTTAAACAAAAAACCGAAAATTTCTTTTAAAACTTACAACAAATAAATTATAGTCTGAGTGACTGTCGAACGAAAGAAAGAGTTTGAAGTAAAGCAACAGAAAAAACATACAAAAGTGGCCTTGAATTTGATTATACATATATTGCTCCTTATTTTCAAGTGTCTTATCATTAGAGCTCGAGTCGAGTCCTTCTTTCTTTGGATTCATTAGATGAGTGGTAACTGTGCCGCAATTGTAGCCCTGCGCTCTATGTTAGGCAGCCATCAGTGTTAGTCTTAATACTTCTGTCGACACCGCACCCCAAATCCCCCCAATCATACATTTTTTCTTATTTATATCCGTATAAATGAGTGATGCCTTTGGTCTAACATTTCAAACTTGTTTGGAAGGGCACTCACGAAAGGCAAAGGGATTCACATTATTGCTTATATAAGTTATAACAAGATGTGCCGATACTTGAAATGCTTGCCAGACAACTAGATTTGGCAGCTATACTACCAGTGCATAGTTTAATAGTAATGAAAAAGCAAAGCATGCAATTTGTGTTAAAGCATGTTAGGCTTCACCGATTTTAGGGAATCCAATTTAATTCTATGCCTCTATACTACAGAATTGAGTATTCAACACAGTGCAGAGTACACTATACTCTATGCTCTATACTCCATGCACTATATCGAACACTAAACCCAAACCACGTTCTTATTATTATTAAACTATTTCTCTTTTCTTTCAATTTCTATATTTTTTTCACTAAACTTTTTCTGAATTCACTTTCTATTGAATAATATCTGTTTTATATAAAGGAATTGATACACGAATTACATATATTTTGTGCGCAAATTATTTTTTTTCTCTTCATAACAATTGATCTGCAATTTTGTGTCGATTATCTTATTGTACACATTATAGAGAATCTAATAGAAAATTGCTTTAAATTACTATTTTCCCAATAAAGTATTGTGAAGAATAGCAAAGGAAATTCTTGTGATATTTATCCATCACTTTATATAATTTTGTTTATTATAAAAAAATATTCAATTTTCATATGTTTTTCTACTCAACAATTCTGTTGAATAACCTCTTGTTTAGTCGAAGAATTCAAAAGATTTTCCCAATTTATTCTGTATTGAGTTCATTAATATTTAATATTGAGAGCTCGTGTCGACTAATATATCAAAAATGTTATTGACTTTAAATGAGAAAACAATAAATATTAATAAATCATAAATCACTTTAAATAGATATTGAAATATGATAGCTCTTGGATCTCATAAATACTAAACGACAAATGTTTTTCATCCGATTATAAATTACTTATAATTTGGGATAACCAAGGGATGTACCTAAAATACTCCTGCCTGGTGAATACAGTTAATATACCCTCATTAAAGTTATTGGTATAAGATTTAGCAACATTTATTAAAAATATAATTCTTTAATAATATAATAGCAAAAAAGAGGATATTGTAAATGGAAAATTCGTGTGACAGAGACAACCAGTTGTTACCCAAACACATCGGTTTTCTGTAAATCACTCATTTCATCAATTTATCATTTTGTCATATTTTAAAAAAATTTGATATCTATATTTATTTCTTAATTTAATCAAGTTTAGAAACTCCTACATATTATATAATTAAATCAATGCAATAATAGTTTGAATAATAATAATGGTTTGATTCTTAGAAACAAATATGAATCAAACAATCAATTGAATTAAAATAAGTTATTACTCACACATTAATGACTAGTCATTGGAAAAAAATATTTTAGGAGAATATCAGAAAATAAAAAGAATTTTTTTTAGCAATTTGAAATTTCAATGTTATTTAGCTTTAAAAATCAAAATAATAGAAGTGATGTTTTGTTGAATGAAATTATGTAAATAACTATAAAGCAATTATTTGACTTTTGGTTAAGTATTTTATGATATGTTTGTCGATTGTATTGTCAATAAATAAACTTATAAATAGAAATTGAAAATAATATTCAAACACTTTGAAAAGTATTTTATATGATTTTTTAAGATGAATTCTTATTTTTTTTTCTTTTGCTCTTCACATCAAGTCTTTTATTCCTATTTAACTCAACTAACGTATACAGTAGTTAAGACTCAAAACTTAATCACTTTTAAGTGTTATTATGTTTGAAGATATTTAACAAATTTTACAGCACTTGAGAAAAATGTTGTGAAACTCATTCTCGAATGAAAAGAAAAATTCAAAATAGTATTAGTTCTGCAAAAGTCTACACCAAAAGTGAATGTTTTAAATATTTTTGAAAAGAAACTAAAAGCAATGAATAGAACCAAATAGTGTTCGCAATAATATAGTATTGCATTCCTTCCTCTCTAAAGTAGTAATTGAAGTGAACACACAATACTTTATAATAAAGGTGAGGGGGAGGGGATGTATGAGACAAAAACGTGAAAAGCATTCAATGATCTTCATATAGGCATCAATGCACGACAGCCATGTCAGTCCTGTCCACTCCTTGTTGGACTCCATCAATACAACCATAGTGTGAGCACTGAGTGAGAGAGAGGGGAAAGAGAAGAACACAAATACATACAAATGCAGTATAATAGAGTAAAATTATAATAAGAGGGGAGAGGGACAGAGAGAAGGGGAGGAGAGAGAGAGAGAGAGAGAGAGGGGAGAGAGAAAGAGAGAGAGAGAGAGAGAGAATGTTTATATGTCTTGAGGCGATAAACATTTTCGGCAAAGCTTTCAATATGACAAATAAGTGCTCAGAGCCTGTGCTGCAACGGATTTTTGGCACTCTTGTCTTCGAATCTTCAACCCACTAAAGGATAGCCCCTTTTTCAACATATATTTCATTTTTACACGAGTAATAAAGTGCAGTGAAAATGATGTGAAGCACTCAACTCTTGTTATAAATCTTAAGACATGAGATGAAATTATTAGATGTAATGCGAAAACACAAACAATAACTTATTGTCCAAAACACAAAAGAAGTTAAATATTCATATTTCTATAACTCGTATTGACTCATAAATTATTGTCTTTTAAGTAGAAATCAGAAATATATTGCAACTACAGGTGCATTACTATCTAAAGCCAATATAACAAACGTATAATTATAGTTCATTTATATTAACGACTGTTTTACACTTTGAACAAATTTAAAGAGCAATTATTCTTAAAAAATATATAATATTTTCTTTATAGACTGAATGTGCGACAAAAATATTTGCAAAGTCACGAATTATAGCTTTCCCATAGACTAAAACTTTCAGGATATTCATTATGTGCTCTTTCACGTCGATGTAAATTGAAATTGCATTCAAACCATTGACAGATTCAGTTCAAAATGAAAACTTATCTATGAATTTCCAATAATATAAAACATGAATCGAAAATAACTTTTGAAAAGATTTAAAGTTCTTAAAGACTTTTTTTTATTAAAAAAAAGAAAATAAGAAAAGAAATGTGTAAAGCATTCAATCAAATGTGAATGAAATGAAAATCTTAAAAATTAAATTCAATGAAAAACATTTTCAGCTTTTATAAAATATATAAAATTAAATAAATTCAAAAGGACCATTTTTGGAAATTAAACAATATTTTCATAAGTTTTAATAAATAAATCAATTTGATTGACATTTAAAATGATTTTTTCAATTTTTCTGGATATAAAATCATAGAAATTATTATAATTATATTTTAATTTAAATCTTATTATAATTAAATGCAATAATTTTAGTCTTCAAATGTTTGAATAGAGGCGCTGTATTGAGAACGTATAGAACAATCTTAAAGTATTAAATGTTTTTTATGCTAAACGTTAAGTTTTAGATATATTATTATAAATATTATATAATTATTTTGTCAAATGGTTTTATTTGATGATATTTTTAGTTATTCTTTGAGTAATCGGTTGAATAAAATTCTAGGATTTGTCAGATTTACAAATGCATTAACTTTTATCGGTTTAGAAAATCTGAATTTATAGAAATGCCTTTCATTTATGGCTAAGAAGTGTCACTTCGATTGCAAACGGCTTTGCAAAACATGTTTATATAATGTTTAAAATTTTAAATTAAGCTCAGGGTATAGATATTATATAACAGCAAAAAATTGAAGGCCAAAAAACTATTTCTAAAAAAATATTTTTCTCGATATTATGTTTTGATAAATATAAAAGAAGTCTTCTCTTTAGGAATACTTTAATTGGAATCAAATTTTTTAGTTCAAAAATGCTGTCAATCCGTCAAATTCTATACTTATAATGAAAAGCAGCCGAGAGTTCAAGTATTTCAGATATTTTGTGCAAAAAAATGATTTAAGTATTTATTTGTTTCTCTCTTTACTTCGTTAGCTTTGATTTAAGATTATTTGCAAAATGAGTCCCAAAAAGTGATATATCTTTGCTGGTAATCACTTATGGATCAGAAGAAACCGCACCAGCTAAGTTAACTAAGTTAATAGAGGGATAAATATTTTTCATAATTTTTAGAATTCATAGCTATTAAGAAAAGCGAATTATTTGGGAATAATAGGAATCGGAGTCAAAACAGATCGTGTTTTGCATCGCTATCTCTAATGAAGGCAATGATTCGCTTACAAAGCAATAAATATCATTTGCATTCATTTGTTAAATGGTTTCTCGTGACAGACTGTGTAGGAGTTGATAACACAGGAGTGCACTTTCACCTAAAGAATTATATTTAATACATAAAAAACTTTAACATTAAGATGAAATTGTGCTATTAAAACAACACATAACAGGTTTGTAATGGTTTGGAATGCAGCGCAACATTATGTTTGCACCAAATGATGAAAAACTTTCGATTGAATTAATAATAATCTCTTAAATCTGCGGACATTAATAAAACGATTTTGTGTTCAAATAATTCATTATAAAAAAAGTTGCGATAAATTACTTTGAATTGTAAATAATTTATTTCAATTACTATGATCTGTGGATAGACAGAGATCTTAAGATTACTGTTGAGATAAGCAAACAATTGGAGTAAATACTGAGCTTTTATTTGTATGTCTATCAAAATGTTTGCTAAAGAAACAAATTGCGGAAAATCTCTGATTTATATGTAATTAGGAGTTTGTCATCAGATGACACAATAAATGATGCATTAAATGTCAATTATATAAACTTCTTAAAAAGCATTTGATAGGAATTTTAATGAATGAATGGCACAGTATTTGCTATTTTAACGCTCATCTTTCGAAAATGTAAAAATCAAATGCTAACTATGATTGTGTAATCGTTACTTCAGGCAAATCGTGTTTCACTTTTGCATAACTTTACAACTCATCTGAACATTAAGAGTGAATACCTGTGAGGAAAGTAACACAGGTTTGCGCCAACGAATAAATAGAATCAAACCATCTTTTATTTCTCTTAAAACTAATCCAACACTTATATGAAAAATAACTTTCGATAGCATTAAATATTTGTAGATTAGAGACAAAAATCTAAATCTTTAATAATCATTAAATGAGCTGCTCTTGTGCTTAGAGTTGAGAATAGTTTGCAATTCAAATGAATTAATCAAAAACATTTTTGAAGAGCTGTATAATAGGGGAAAAACTAACTTCAAGTCTGGAGAAATAATTCTTATATAACACGAAAGCATTCTTCTCAAGTGCTTGTATTGGAGTATTGTTTATTAAGTGCATCCTATCATTCAACTATAAGATATGGGGCGCCAAAGACTGTGGCAACGGCTGCCCCGATTCCAAAAATTATATATCCAGAATCTCTTGATTGCGATTCTGCACCGAACCTATGGCTCAATGGATTATTGCTTAGAAAGCGTAATCGATACCCTTTTCTAAATCTGCATGCTCAATTCACTATTATGAGGGCCATATATTAGCGATTCAATTATTACAGTTTATAATGTATTAGAATTTTAATTTTCATCTCAAGACTAAGAATAATCAGTGAAACAAAATTCTTGTTTAAAAATTATGAAATTTTATTAATATTTTTATAAATAAGTTTTTGAATTTAACTGAAATTAATTTTTATTAAATACAATTTTATAATATAATTTGTGAACCAGTTTTTGAAGTCATTTGATCCAATATCTAATTAAGACCACCAGTGCTGACATCAGTTTGTTATGAAATAAGTTTAATATTGAATGCAAAGTATTGATGGCTTGAAGTGACCAATAGATGGCAAACAGTGTTATCCAAAAGTAGGCGTAAATGAGTGTAGAATTTGATGATTGCATTAGTTTTGTATTGAATTCACACGAATTTGTGTACAAAAATTCACTACAGATTTGGTTTAAATAACAATAATTTGTATTTAAAATCAAATTTAAATTAATCTGAAAATAAGTTTAGTATTAATTACTTTAATAATAGTATAAATAAATAAATAATTTATATAAACAATAGACTGAAAGCAATAATATTTAACCAATAATTAACTGAATTTGACTCAAAAAAAAGTAATAAAACATTTAATGAATTGAAAAAATGGTAAGACTTTTAAAATTATTTACTAATTATTAATGCTTTTAATGTATTATTTTTTAATCGCTTTTTCATTGTATTATGATTTGCAGAAATTTATATAAATTTTTTCATGTTTTCAATTGTTTGTATTATTTTTTAGGGCTTTTATTAATAGATTTGTGTAAATATTCCATAAAATATTTGCTTTTTATATGACTTAATAAATGCCAATAATTTTATTATCAGTTTATTTGTCGTCTCTTTTTATAATACTATTGAAAGATTGACTACAATTCACTGCAGAAACTGATTATCTGTTTATTTAATGATTTGTTAGATAAAGCCATTAATGATATTAATGGGAGGTTTAGCTCAAACACCACTCAAACCAATACTAATAATTGATTGGAAATTATACACAACTTATTTATAATAACCTAATGCTGGGATTTAATGGCTTTTATTGGATTTAAATACAAATTATTAAAATACTATTAAATGAATATCAAAAACAAATTATTAGTTTTAATGAATTTTAATTATATTTTTTAAAATTAATTTAAATTACAATTAGTTTTGAAACATATTTAATGAAAATAATGACAATTATTTGATGCACTGATAGGCCGGCGCCGCAGAAAAATTCGATGCTTTGACTAAAATCCGAGACGCGGACAAAGAGTCGGAGTACGGGTATGTGTACGCTGTCTCGGGTCCGGTCGTGACGGGCGAGAGGATGTCCGGCGCCGCTATGTATGAGTTGGTGCGCGTCGGACACGAAGAACTGGTGGGAGAGATAATCCGATTGGAGGGGGATATGGCCACCATTCAGGTCTATGAAGAGACGTGTATGTCTGCCCTACCTGTGCTCTCAATGTTTGATTATTAATATATATTAATTTTATATTTTGTTAATGAACAGCTGGTGTTACAGTTGGCGACCCTGTGCTCAGAACAGGCAAACCATTGTCTGTAGAGTTAGGGCCCGGTATTATGGGTAGTATTTACGATGGTATTCAAAGACCGCTCCGAGACATCCACGAAATGACACAAAGCATATACATTCCCAAAGGCATAAACACCAATGCATTGAATCGCGACCTAAAATGGGATTTCTTTCCGCAATACATACGCGTTGGAAGTCATATAACTGGTGGAGATGTTTACGGCTATGTCCACGAAAACACTCTCATCAAACACAAAATCATTTTACCCCCAAAAGCCAAGGGAACCGTCACTTACATCGCAGAGCCCGGGAATTATGATTTAACTGTACGTAAGGTTTTGTTTATTCACTCAATTAAAAACTCATTAATCATCTCTTGATTGCCTTCAGATTATTATTAATGTTATTATTATTGCTGTTCTATTCAAACAAATAATCGGTTCAATGCTTTTTCATTGTATTGAATAGATATTAGGTTTTGAATAAAATTCTCATTAATTTATTTATTATTATTCATTCATTCATTCATTAAATTGAAATACATTTTCATAATTACTCCCAAAACAGGATATAATACTTGAGACTGAATTCGATGGTCAAAAGTCACAGTACTCTATGCTTCAGGTATGGCCTGTCCGTCAGATGAGACCCGTAACCGAAAAACTGGCAGCAAATCATCCCCTATTGACCGGTCAAAGAGTGTTGGACGCCCTGTTCCCTTGTGTTCAGGGGGGCACGACTGCCATTCCCGGCGCTTTCGGTTGTGGCAAAACAGTTATATCTCAGGCGTTGTCTAAGTATTCGAATAGTGATGTCATTATATACGTCGGGTGTGGAGAGAGAGGTAATGAAATGGCAGAAGTGTTGCGAGACTTCCCTGAACTGACTGTAGAAGTGGACGGACAGACAGAGTCTATAATGAAGAGAACGACATTAGTGGCCAACACCTCCAACATGCCTGTGGCCGCTCGAGAGGCCTCTATATATACCGGCATTACTTTAGCCGAATATTTCCGAGACATGGGTTACAACGTGTCAATGATGGCCGACTCGACCAGTCGTTGGGCCGAAGCCTTGCGTGAAATATCTGGTCGTTTGGCGGAAATGCCGGCCGATTCGGGATATCCGGCGTATTTGAGCGCACGTTTGGCCTCTTTCTACGAGAGGGCCGGAAGAGTGAAATGTATTGGAAATCCCGAACGAGAGGGCAGTGTCTCTATTGTGGGCGCTGTGTCTCCACCCGGCGGTGACTTCTCAGATCCGGTGACCTCAGCCACACTCGGCATAGTTCAGGTGTTTTGGGGTTTAGACAAAAAGCTCGCACAACGAAAACATTTCCCGTCAATCAATTGGTTGATCTCTTACAGCAAATACACCCGAGCTTTGGATGATTTCTATGACAGGAATTACCCGGAGTTCGTTCCCTACAGAACAAAGGTTTGGTCTAAACATAGACTCATTAATCCCTTCTATAGACTGATTGATGTATTTGTTTCAGTGCCAGCAAATCCTTCAGGAGGAGGAAGACCTGTCCGAAATCGTACAACTGGTGGGAAAGGCCTCTTTGGCCGAAACCGATAAAATCACTTTAGAAGTGGCGAAACTTATAAAAGAAGATTATTTGCAACAAAACAGTTATACGCCTTACGACAGATTCTGTCCCTTTTATAAAACGGTCGGAATTTTACGAAATATGATTGCGTTCTATGATTTGGCAAAACATGCGGTCGAGTCTACGGCACAGACAGAAAATCGCATCACTTGGGGTACAATTAGAGAAGCAATGAATGACATTCTCTATCAATTGAGTTCATTGAAATTCAAAGTAAATAACAATCAATTCATTTGTTTTGTTCATAAAATTTATATTTAATTTGTTTTTTTGCCAATTTTTAGGATCCGGTAAAAGATGGCGAAACACAGATCAGAAAGGATTTCGAAGAACTGTATGAGAATATGCAGACGGCGTTCAGAAATCTAGAGGATTAGGACTGAGACATAAAATAATAAAGACATTAATAATCTATAAATTATGACTTTTTAGTCTATAATATATACATCTTTTAATTGTTGAGATTTTTGTTTTTAACAATTCATTTATTCGAGAAATTATTATTAATTTTTAAGAAATCATTAAGTGATTCGATGTCTAAAAAAATCAATTAAAGAAATTTTTATTATTTTCTAATTATATTCAGGACTTGTGAAAAGAGAATCTCTTAAACGGGAAGAGTATTAAAAAAATTGTGTTAAAACAGAGCAAAGGATTGTCTTATTAAGCACTGCCTCTTAATCAAACATTTTTTGCCTAATTCTATGCCATTAATTAGGATTTAATTTAATTGATTTTATTATAAAATATCAAATAATTTTGTCGATAATTATATAATTGTTTTTTTAAAAATTTCAATTCAATCGCATATCTATTATCGAGTGTTAGAAAATCTAAACATCGAGACCACTGTCTCTATAACATAATCAGTATTACAAAACTACACATTTCATTGTTAGGCTTCCAAAACACTAAAATGTCTGTCATTTATGTTATAAATATAACAATTATTCCAATTCAAGAAAAAAAACCAAATTTTCATTCCATTTCCAATACTATTATTGATTGTATCGCAAATGTGATTATAATTACTATTGTTATGTGTTATTACTTTGTGTGCTATAACTTGTAATTATTGTGTCCATTGTCTGTAATTTATAATCAACTATTGATCTCTAAAACTCTTCATTTCATAAAATTATTTGCTCTCTATTTCTTTTATTTCTTAAATCAAATTTTCTTTTGTCAGAAAAGTTTAAATTCTCTGAAAAGAGTTTATTGAATGAAAAATTCTAACAATTGGTTGAATTAAATTATAATATTATATAAGTTTTTATTTCATATTCAGTATATTTAAATGATAGACAAAATAGAGTACAATTAGTGAATACGACGGGTAATACAGTAACTGATGTGATATTACTACTGATATATTTGGCACATTTTGTCACAAATATAATCAGGGCTTTCATGTTATCGTTAAATATTCAGAAAACGTAAAGTATTTCATTTGAGTTTATTTTATTAAATATATTCAAAATATTTCCGTTTGTTTTAAATAATTTATTCGTCTATTTATAATTTCATTATTCATATGATTGCATGCAATTAAAGATGGGTAAAAGTATAACATCCCTTCCCCTTATAAAAAAACCTTACTTTATTTTCTGATGAGTTTTGCAATACCTCTTCTTACCTTTGGTTAAATCTTACGATATTTTCCGTTAAACTCAAGGATTCATAAAATACTAAAATAATTTGGAGAAAAATCCTTTCATGTGGACCCTGCTATTTTAACCCATAACCATAGCTCAATGGAATCACAATTTGATTTCATCCTAAACATAGCGCACGACAGGACACGAGTCGCACATTAATAAAATTTTTCAAATTGAATTCAATTGAATAACGAATTGAAAAAAGAATTTATAGCTCAAAGTCAGGGATAGTCAAAGGGAGAGCCTAAATACCCCCTTTGAAAACTAAGTGATATATTTTAGAGTCTAAAATTTAGACTATCAATATCGATAAATCTTCCGACAAAAACTCATGAGTTTTAATAATCATTTGGTAACCCATTGATTTTGGAAGACTACTATATTCCCTGACTTGGGTTGGCCTTGCTCAAAATCGAATAAAGAAATGTTAAAAGTATCTTGGAAATAGCTCCATGACTTTGTATGCTATTTATTATTAAAATATAGAAATAATCAAATAAATAAAGAATAGAGTAATTTTATAAATTTTCAACTCTCGTCTAACTTAATAAATATATAGGAATCTAAAAAAGGAAAGATTTAAAAAAAAAATTTAAAATTATTCATTTGTTCTAAAAAGAACTCAATTTTATGTAAATTGGGATAATTTTTTTCAAAAAATATACTTTTTTACGAATAAAGTATTTGCAATAAATTTATTAAAATTCCGCAAATGTTTAGAAAAGTGAATCAATTTTTTTCTTTAAATATAAATGAAAAACATTACGAAAGTTGAATAATAAATCGAAAAAAATCTATTATTTTATTATATGATTGAGTGCTTCTATAGATTTTCATATACAATAGAAATGATCAATGAATTCAGGAATAAATTAAAGAAAATATTAATTTAGTTTTTAGAGAATAACATGATTTGAAATCCTTTAGCATTCCTTAACACTTCACGTCTAGAAAGTGCAGATCTAAACAGATGTACTAATGAGCGATCGGGCTCTGAGCCTGAGGTTAGCTAAACCTAACCTATCCGGTGCTCATTTCAATTCGCATATATACTGTAGAGTACTTTGCAGTATCTCTATGTCAGAGAGACTGCACTACATATTATGCAAACCTTATGTAGATTTTTAACGATGCAAAATTTGCTTACTTTCAAGAATTTCAACAAAAGCCTTAAGAATCAGGTGGTTATCGATCCTGAGTTCCATAGCCCACAGAAAATCCTTCGGAGAACTAAATGGAGCAAAAAATATTCATCGATAAAAGCAATGGTTGAACGCATTCTTATCCTAACAAAAAAATAAAAAATAAAATAAAAACAAATTCAAAGCAAATCTAAAATTATGATCGAATGTATTATAAACTTAGATTTGTTAGCCATCAAAGAATCCCAGTTTTTATCATAAAATTTTGTTTTCTGTGATGTTTGGCTTTGATATCAAAATTATTTTTCTTGTCTCATTCGACCACTTCTGGGGAATAACTATCGTAAACTATTCACGTTTATCTCACATTAGTGATGATCAGAAGGAACAGGAGAGGGGCAATTTTTCAAACTAAATGGGGTTGTCGCATATTAGATTTAATGGCAAATACTCGCAAAATCAAAATTCAAATGATCGACGAACAAGATAGCATAACATAATGAGGCATTCTCGTCACACTTGATTAACTCGGGTGATAATCATTCGATTCCAATATAAAAGAATTTCAATGAAAATCGATATTTACACTCTTCTATTTTTCAGATCCAAATAATTTTTATCCAAATTTTTATACTAAAATGTTGAGCAATTCATATCATCTCAAATTTAATCAATTGATTTGAAAAAAAATCCTGAATTACGAAAAGGTCTTTAAATTCTTATCTATCTGTCAATTCACGTGTATTCTTATCAAAGTGTCAAACAAAGGGCAGAACTGCTACATATCATAGAATAAAAATTCAATCTTTAATAAAGCAATTTTTCAAATTATTAACGATAACTACATAATATCGTGCGCCATCACTAACATGCACATTTTCAGGATAAAGTGCTATATTACAAATAGCATCTTACAAAAAAGCAAAATTAAAGCCAATACTGAGCGCCTTTACAACTGTCGAACACTAATTGGTAAAACTTTGTTTCCATTAATTCTGTTGATCTATTGATTTGAAAGATAATAGATTTAAAAACAGTGAAAAACTTCTGTTTAGTAAAAAAACATTGAAACGAGAGTTTCTCGTCTAAACTTTTAATCAATGAAAGTGTTGGAGTGTTTGGTTGACGACTAGAATAACTGTACTTTTGAAAACTACACTCAAACCCGGTTAGAATAAACTAATGAATGAATCGGTTCTTAAAATTTCTTCACACTAAGCGAATTTCACTATAAATGAAATTATTTCAATTAATTTACATGTAGTTGCATATAAAGTAGACAAAATACGGTTCACTGTAATCGGTTATTCACTATAATGGGTTCGATTGTATGTTCATTTCAATGTTGGCTCAGATGAAAGGATTTTATTCATTATTACAATGAAAGGGAAAAACCAATCAAATTAAGTCAAGTATTCAAAAAACAATATATTAGAAGACACAACACATTTGTAAGAAATTAATTCACTTCAATCGTATGAGAATATTCTCATTCACTTCTCTTATTTTTGTTTAATTTGATCTAAAAAATAGAGATCTTTAGTGGATTGGAGTCAAACAAATATTTCATTATATAGTTTGGCCAACAATAGAGAAATTCTTCTATTTTTCATTCTCTTATTCCAATTCCTTTACTTCTATAATAAGAACTTCACTTTTGCTAAATATTTACATTTCTTCATTCAAGATCTAATTTACTTTGAGAAATGATTCTTTCATTTTGTTATTATATGAAAATAAAAATAATTCTCGTCTTATATTTCAACTCAATTCTATTGACAATGTTTTTACTCATTCAATCATATTTTATATTCAAATATAAGTAACGAATAAAAATAGACTGAATTTTGAATCTATTAAATATAGTTTAATATGGATGTGATCGATGAGTTTGAATCACATGAATATTTGATTATTTCTCTATTTTATATGAATTGACTCAATATTTCAGCATTTGAAATTATATCGAATTGAAAAAAAATTATTTCAAAAATATTTCAGCAACTTTTCAATGGAACTTAAATTTAACTAGTAAATGATTTTTTAAATGGAAAATGTTATTGTTAAAGCAAGGAATGAAAATTGCTTAAAAAGTGCTTACAATTAAAAAAAAGTAAGCGTTCCTCAAATTAGAGAATTAAGTTTGGAATGCAGTTAAAAGGTTTTAATTCTTTTATAATTTAATAATTAGTCGATAATTAAGTTCGTGTTATAAAACTATTAAATATTGTTTAATTAAAAACCTTTTAAATGCATTCTCAGACTTTTTCACTAAATTTAATTCGCGCTTACTTTTTAATTGTAAGCAATTTGTATTCCTTGCTTTAATTATGATGTAAAACGCTAAATATACTGTTACTGTAACAGTATAATTGATAGTCAGTTCAAAGATGAAATAAACAAAGTAGAAAATTGTAGAAACCGGATAGAAAAGAGGCTATTAATTTGTGAACACCAGTTGTTTTTTTAATTGGCAATGACTGCGCTAGTTGTATACCAACAAACACGGTATTAATTTTTTCTGCAAAATGTATTTTCAATTATCTAGAGATGCCCAATGGAGGGGGTATAACCAAAATACCCCCTGTTTTCGAAAAATGATCAAAATTCCCCCTGTGATAAAAAAAATTGAACCGGGGGGAACCCCCCCCCTCGGAAATTTTGAGAAAACGGTCTCGCAGAATATTCTGTATAATTTTAGAAAATAATAGAGTTTTGTTAAATTCTTGCTAAATATGGTTAAATTCTTACAGAATTCATCATAAATTAGCTAAATTGTGTCTAATTCTTTCAGAATTGGTTGAAATTCTGTTAAATTACGTTATTTTTATTTAAATTCTGCAAGGATACGGTAGTTGAAAATACCCTCCCCTATACCCCCTGTTACTTTTTGGCTCTTATCAGTACCATATACTTCGAGTTCATTGGGCATCCCTACAATTATCTTTTCTATCAATCGAATCTATCTCAACAAGTAAGAATTCCAACCAATTTTCGGGATAGATATCAGAAAAACTATAGAATTTGATACTCAAAGCATTGCAATAAATATTTTTAGTTAGTATTAAAATAATTAATTATGGAAAACAAGTGGATGAGTGCACTGAATATAACTGGTTTTTAATTGATTAGATATATAAAAATTGAATTAATATTTATTTAAATAATCCAAAAATAGATAAAAAAAATTAGAAACTATACGATTTATCTGCAAAAGCACTAATTTCTTTGAAAAATGGTAGAACCTCTCATATAATTAACAAATCCTTGGCAATTCTTGTTTAGAATGGTCAAATTCTAGTGAATTCTTGTTAAAATTGTTGAATTTGGATTAAAAATGAATAGATTTCATGATTTTGCAATATACCTTTTTGGAGGCGACCCAGATCAAATTCAGGGTGGCGTAATACCTATCGTAACGCCGCTTCAACTACTCCTATACTCTGTCTACTATCTCGTTAGACTGTGTTTATTGTCGCGGCGCGCGCTTACCTTTTGGTTGTTGTAGTTGAACAAGTGGTCAAATTGAAGAACAAACATTCCACTTTCAATCCAATTTATAAAGAGTTTTGGATTTAAACAAATGTGTGGTAGAATAAATGTCATTTAGAAAAAAGTTGTGCACTGATTTTAAAAGTTTAAATAAAAACTAAACTAGATTTAAACAATTTAAATTGTAGTTTTTCTACTTAATCTAGATCTTTATTTTTAATAATCTTGTAATAAACTAAAATATTTAAAAATTCTGAAGATTTTAGCATGTTAAAAAATTTTACTATTTCAGTCATTTATCAATATTTTTCATACTTTAAATTTTAAATAATTATTGTACAATTGTCTTTTAATTTTTTGATACTGCCTCCATAATTTAATAAATTAGATATGTTATGGCATTTTTTTGACGAACAAAGTGTGTTTATAATTTAGTTAGACACTTTCCTATTTCATTGAATACAAAAATTGAAAAATTTATTTTAGCTCTAGACTTAAAAAAAGTTCTTCATTGTGCTACAAATCTATGTATACTTTTTTTTAAAAAAAAATTCCATTGGATTAATACAAATACAAATAATTATTTTGCATTTTAAAACAGAATCGAAATAATTTGGTTCCAGTGATTTTGCCTGATTGGCCATAACATTTATCATTCCAAAATTAAATAATATTTTTACAATAGTTTGCACAATTTTTTTCTAAATGATATTTACTTTATTATGACCATTTTGTTAAATCCAAAACTAATCTTGAAATTTAGGAGTTGTTTCAGAAAAGGAGTGTTTGCTTTTTTAATTTGACCACTTGTACAACAACCAAAAGGTAAGCGCGCGCTCAGACAATAAATACAGTCTAACGAGATAGTAGACAGACCTTAGTAATATACAGTTAAACATTAAATCAACAATTTTGTAAATTTTATTACTAAAATAATTTATTTGACTAATGTTTTTACAAAATTATGATTATCAAGAAATTTTAATATAGTTATGGGTGATTTCTGTTGTATCCGAAAACTTTAAAAAACCAATTCAAAATTATTGTTATCTTCAATTAGACTTAATAATAGCCCTCAATTCCAAGATAGTAATGAAATATACAAAAAAATAAATTGATTTTATAACCTCTTATACTATACTAAGTTTATGAACTTATAATTTCCAATAAAACTAAATCTCAAATTTGGTTAAACTCTAATAATAAATAATAACAAAATTTTCTAATAAGTTTTCTACTTTTATACAAATATTTCTAAATTCATTTCAAAGTTTATTTTATTTGAATGAAACGTTTTTTATAACAAGTCCTTCCATATAGTTTAGATATTTTTCAGATTTGAGTGGTTTATTGGTTAACTATATTTTCATTTCAAGTTAATTATAACTCTGTATATAATTCTATGGAATTGTTCATAGCTGGTAACTTGTTCATTTTTCAGCTCATAAAAACTAAATTATCACAAATATGAGTAAAGTATTCGCAAAGGCTTTTCCATTATTTTAAATTCAACAAATCAGTCAATTAGAATCACAGCAGAGATACCCTGACTTTTTGGTGCTATTTCTAAAAGGGATCGCACTATCTTTCCCTATTTCTAAACATTAAGAGACTTAATATTAAACCAATGCTATGCAAAAAAGCTAATTACTGTAACCCATAGCCTATTTTGTGTAGTTTTACTAAAAGTTCACAAAAATGAGTAATACTTACGAATGGGCTGTTTGTTGAATGAGAAACACCAGTTGGACTTCAGAGATTCGAGAGCAGAGACCTCGTGGAGTGGGAAGTATTCGGTGACTATATTCTCGCGTTGACATACCTGTACTGCAAATGAATTGTTTGCTTGAAATGGATTGAATGATATAATTGATATCAATCTCACTAATGGACTGTCCCGGGTATAGCTTCACGTTTGGGTATCCGAACAGAACTCCTGTCAAACAATTATAACATTAAATAAAATGCTTAACAAATGTATGATTGAGTGATGACTCCAAGTAATACCTCTTTCAATGGTATGCAATCTTTCGATTTGAAAGAGCAAAACGCGTTGTTTTTCAGATACAGTCAGACAGTCCTCACTATTGATGTTGTGGTCATTGACGCGAAACAACTGACAATTCGTATCGTTTGGTCTCAATTGCTTTAAATCGATGGCATCGGCGCTGATATTGAGTCTTGTGTTGGAAGCGCTCACATGTAATGTAATATCGGATTCAGAATCCGATTCATTATTGGCTGTAATTCTGTTTATTATGAATTGACCGCCGCTTTCATGGATTGGCTTTTCTAATAACTGTAATAACCATTTGATTGTTATGTTTTGTGTCTTTCCATTAATAATAATAATATAGAGATAGAGAGGACTGTCATCACTCGATTCGCACCTAATTTTCTCTAAAATGGATTGTCTTTCGGCCACTAATGCCGCAGACGATTGTCGTCTTTGCATATCTGTTCCCAAACAATACAAACACTTATTCCTGTCGTTCAGTCACTAAATCATAGATTCTTACGAATGAAGACAACAATAATTCAATGAAATTAAGGTTTAATTAGTTATTGAATTACAAACGAAAACATAAAATATGTTTCAAACAAAATAAGAGTCAAAACAATCAAAGGTTTTGTTTTGAAAACATTTATCTATTTATTTGTTTTACAAATCAATTAAACGATAGTTTGGTTTTAAATAATTAATTTCAGACATTGTTTTCATTAATCATCGATTCATTTGTTATTTTTAGAAACTTATCAAATGTTTTAAAAAGAGTTTATTTTTATGATTCAAAACAAATTAAATGCAAAAAAAAGTTTTTTAAAAATAATTTCAAACAAATTACGTCTGAATTTGATTCAAACAATTATTGTGTTTTGTTTTTGACGTTAGGTCTGAATTGAGTTCAAAAGCAAAACAAAAAAATGGTGTAAATTATGAAAAACTGATTGCTTTTAAACTTAAGTCTAATTTAAAGTTTAATTTAATTGTTTTAACGATATATACATTCAATTCAATTGATTTATAAATATTGTATTGAATTTGAAGTTTGATATAAATGTAGTGAAGAATGGATTCGTTGACTGAAAACAGACGTAAAAGTAAACGATTGAGCGATAAATCAATTAATTTTAATAATAATAATAATTGTATTAAAAGTAAATCAAATGCAAAAAGTGTTAAATCGAAAGAAAACAAAACAAATTTGAGAGCAATTCATGAATCGAAGGGAAATGTATTGGAAAAGCCATTGAATGGTATGGTTTGCAGATATGGGTTAAGAAAATTAGCGCCAATTAATTGGAAACAAAGACTCGACTCAAGACATACCTCACCTACAGATGAAACGACTGCTAAAAACAAATCAATAGACAATAAAAATAATATGAAAAATAAGACCAAAAATAATATCAAAAACAAATCAAATAATAATAAAAAACTTCAAAACAAAAAGAGTACAAAAATAAAGACCAAAACTAAGGAAAACTCAATTAAATTAACGAATAATAAGAAAATTAATAAAAGAAATAAATTTATTGAAAGAAATTGTGAGAAAATTGTTGACAAAAATAATAAAATCAAATGTCTTAAGAAAAACGGTATCAAAACAGATATTATTGAAGATGTGTTGAAATCAACGGAAGAAAAATGTGTTTTAAGTGAAACAAATGTGAGTTTTGGTCAACAATCACAACAAATAGAAGACCCACTCCTTAGTGGCAGTTATTTAGAGTTTTTAGAAAAATCCATTAATAGTGAGTCAACTGTTCCGTCGCTTTCATTAAATATCGTCACAAATATATTGAGACAAAAGTCAAAAACTCGAATCAATAGTAGAAATGTTTTAAATAAAAACCCAAATAAAAGAAATTCAAAACAATTAGACTTAGTTTTAGTTAAGAATAGACGAAAACTTTATTCATGTGGTTATGAATTCTGTGACTCAAATGGCTGTCAAAACATAGTTTAAATCAATACAAAGAGTTGTTAATAAAGTTGAATAAATTTATTATAAGTTATTGTCAATCAATCAGATATTTTTCTAAATTATACTAAAAAATTGCAAATATTTTATTAATTTAACTGAAAATGAATTTAAAAAACAAGTGCTCTCTTATATCATACAATCGTTTTGTATAATATATTGATTTTTATTTTTAATGTTTTTTATGATTTATTCTAATCTCTAATGAATACAAATTTCTTTTTTTATAAAATTATATTCAATTAATTTATTAATCAATAAAATTAATTTAAAAACCGATAATATATTTAAATTATTTCCCACTTTATTACTGGCAGTCCTTTTAATTTCAGCGCTGATTCTCATAGCAATTGCTAACAAATAACGCATAGCTTATTAATAAGTGTAATGCTTAGATTGTATTGAATGAACGAAGTTCTTTAAAATAAAACTACAGAATATTCTTTAGTTTATTGAAAAAAAGTTGATTTTGATATGTAATCGAAAAGCACACAAATATTAGTACTGGTAATTACCGTAAGATACAAAAGGATGCAATAGTGAGTTACATCACTACTATGTCTTGTAAACAATTATTCAGTCAAACGATATATACAGTATATGTAGTTCTTTAGAGATGTGATGAATCAGTAATAAACAGATTGTTTGAAATATTTTATTGCATTCTTTAAGAGAACATTAATAACTCAAATAAAATAAACTAAACTATAGTTATAACGAGTTTTCATCAATAATAGTATATTTGGAATATTATATCCATAAATGCATTCAATTTAAGAGATTTGGAATATAAGCCCTAATAGGCGTGATCTTTGACGAAAAGGCTCTCTCCAGTGGAGGCCCCGTCCGAACCGCCACCATATTTGCCAACCGATGCTTCACTATTAGCCTTAAATCATAAAAATATCAATAAATAAATGCAAAATAAAATATAAATAAAGACATACTTTGGCTCTTTTCAAGAGCTCTTCCTGTCCGGCCTTAATGTTTTCTGGTTTTGCGGCCCAAGCCTTGATAGCACTGGCCTGTAGTGCACGACCAAAACTAAAAGTCAGAGCCCATGGCTTTTTGCCCTGTAATTGATTTATTGCACTCAAATGCACTGAAGCCTCTTCTTCTGATTGACCGCCGGATAGGAAGACAACCCCTAAAGAGATATTGAATGGAAAATGTATTCTAATTCTAAGAATCCTTTCATTCCCTGAATAACAATATATAGAACTCAAACTCCTTTACTTTCGTTCCGTTAAGAACTTTATAAGAAGTATTCAAACGTTTAGAAATATTTAAGCCTTTCTTAAGATTTAAATATAAAGATTTGAAGGCTTTTAATGCAATCATTTCTATAATTTTAAAGCGAAGGCAATAATTGAATGAATGCTTTAGAGTTGTAGTTCTATTAAAGGTTATGAGTGCTGATGCCATACCGGGTACCGCCGCTGGAACTGTTCGTTGCAAAGTCTGTACAGTGGCTTTGGCCACTTCTTGCGGAGAAAACTTCTTAGTGCAGGCCTGTCCGGGGGTCACCATATTTGGCTTTAGGAGAGTTCCCTCCAAAAACACGTTATGATCACTCAATGCCTTATAAACTGCGGCCAAAACCTTTTCGGTAACCTTTTGACACCTTTCGAGGTCATGTTCGCCATCGGGTAAGACCTCTGGTTCGACAATTGGCACCAATTTTGCCTATATTTGTAAGTATTGTATCGATAATTGATAAAAGTGTGAATAATTATATAAAAAGTACAGACCTGTTGACAACAGGTGGCATATCGGGCCAAGACGTTTGCGTTCTCGAGTATGGCCAGGGGTGAGGGCTCGTGTTCGCGGATCTTCAGAACACATCGCCATTTGGCGAAACGACAGCCGTCTTTGTAGTACTGTTCGCACCTTTTCTGGAGGTCATCCAAGCCCTGTGTAGTGCACTCCTCATTGGTTCCCTGGAGTGGCACAACTCCTGTATCGACTTTAATGCCGGGAATTATTCCGTTCTTTTGAAGAACTTCGACAAAAGGAGTTCCCGACGCGTCCTTTTGGTAAAGGGTTTCGTGGAATAGAATGACTCCACTTATGTATTGATTCAGTCCTTCGCTGGAGAACAGCAATTGGCGGTACTGTCGGCGCAATTCTTCCTCATTCTTCGCTCCGATGGCCTCTAATCTCTTACCCATTGTGCCTAACAATACGGTAACAATAAATGAGTTAATTTCATAATTAGAATCAACTTTCAATGTACGCATACCAGTGCTCTCGTCTGCGGCCAATATTCCCTTTCCGGACCTAACGATAGCATTGGCTGTCGCTCTCAACTCCTCCTCTACTTCTTTCGGTAAATAATTAAAGTGAGCCATAGTTTACACCAATTTATTCGTAACTGATTTTGAGCACAAATTATTCAATAAATTAATATATATTTCAATCAAATGAACTAAAAATGGTTTGAATTTTATTAAAGAAAAATATTTTGAGGAAAACAAATGTTTTATTAAAGAGCGAGTGCTGTCATTGAATATACGACAAACACAACTACACTCTGTCTGTCCTTCTTATGCAATAAGTGCTCAATATTTCAATTCAATGCTTACCGAATATAATATTAATATTAGAAATAATAGAAATACAAATCCAAAACTACAGCACAATAAGTGACAAACACTACAACACAAACACTAATTTACTCGAAAACCAACAGAAACTGAATGCCAATCAAGTATTGAATGTCAGACTTAAATAGCCTTAGAATTTGTGGTAATATTCCATTTGTTTGTTCAAAAGCAAACCAATCACTCCATACAGACATATGCCTTAAGCCAATCCAATTCCCTTTAAACTTATCTCTAATATCTCACAGACTATACCTCACATATAAATACTTAATTGCTCTCAAACTTTGATCACAACCCGACTTATCTGACGCTCAAATTGAGCTCAGTTTACAGAATTCTCTATTAAATCATATTTACATTTATTCTATTCATACAATTATAGCAAAGCTTTAATAAAAATAAAATAAACTTCAAATTAATTTCAACTATTTATCACTTGTTTATCCACTTTTTGTTGAATTTATCTTAACATTGATTATCAATAATAGACAAGAATTGAAGATAAAAATTGGACAAAAAAGTGGATAAACAAGTGGTGCAGACTCTAAGGGATAACCGGTTTTGCAATAACCGAACCCTCATTTCAGCCAATGTCACGTCTGTTGGCATTTGTTCTCTTCTGTTCTCTAATCTGTTAATTGCATTCATTTGGTCTTTCATTCAATTCAAGGCTATTTAATGTCATCTAATGGTGACTAACATTAACTATAATTTTATATTCAATTCAATCAATTCATTGTTTTTCAGCCAATAATTCATATCATTTGCACTCAATCTTCATATACAGTGTATAGTATATAGCAATCAATCAATTATTTAACTGTAAATACACTTCAATTAGTCCTTTAAATGCATTTCTAATTATATAACAAAATCTCTATTTATTCTGTAATTGAAGTCAGAAATGATGTAAATCTCAAATCAGATTTCAATCAACAAATGCATCGAATATTTGATCAATAAATCAATGCTTTGTTTACAATGAAATCAATTTGTGATAAAATGAAATAATAATAGTTTAAAATCAATCGAATGATTGGACAATACCTGAAAGTCTGCTCCAAATGTCAATTAGTTTCAGTAGTTATTCTCTCAGAACACAACTCTCTATTCAATAGACTTTATACGACCTCTTCGTCCTTCGCCTATAAATCCAATGACTATTCTATTGAGTCGGCTCTCACTCGAGTCTACTCTCAAATTCCATTGAAATCAAACATTGTGTTCAACCATTAGCCAAATGCCAAAGTGGGAGGAGCTTTGTTTATACTATTGTGTTTGAAATCTCTATTTCAATATCCAATCCATTGTTTCCCATTAGAGTCTTATGTGTAGTAAATGAGAAATAATGGATTGGATATTGAAA
>JAQFXN010000294.1:0-24641 GCA_034693365.1 Liacarus xylariae | reverse complement strand
TTTTCTATTTATATTGAAATTTGAATCGCCATCTTTCATATCCAGAGCCTCAAAAAGTGAATGCATTTCCATTTGATATAAATTGTTTTCGAGATCATGTGAAAATGCTTTTTGCGGTTATTGTATTCCGTCCAAGTAGACCGACAAAGACGATATGTTGAATTATTTAAAGTTGGAAGGATTCATCTTATAGTCTCCATTATACGCCTCTTTATCCACAAAACAGATGAAAATTCTTCGTAGCGCCTGCCCACTATGAATATTGTCAATGTTGGCATCAATCATTCCTCTTCCAATAGTAAAAGCTTTTACTTTAGACAGAGTTAGCGGATATTTGGCGTTCGGTATCTTTAATCCGGCATTGTGTGCATCAACTACAACCTGAGGTACTTTCGATCTGTGGATACGCAAAACTGCATCCAAAAACTCTAGTTCAAGCGCTCTATTTGCAGAGTTAAAGTAAAACTTTGGATCATTGAAGAGTAAGCGAATCGTCAATTAAGTGCCACCCAATAGAGCACGTCATTGAAACGACAGGTCTGAATGAAGACGTCCAAATAGGTCAAAAAATGTGTGATCTCTTAATGGAAGATTAATATCCGCAATAGATCCGTCATTTTTATTTTCTTCGTCATTAAACCATATTGCACTTGTTAGATGTGAACTCTTAGCCTCCTTTCCAAATCCAAGCAAGGCTTCCATGTAAGCCTTATTTGCATAAGTAGGAGAAGTGGTCGATATTTGTCTATCGCCGATAAATATGTCCATTTGCTTGATTATCGAGTGAAGAAAATTGTTTGTCGGTGATACGTCTGTCCAGTCTATTGTTCCAATTATGAATCTTTTGACCTTGTCTTTGAGGTAGAAATATAATTTCTCCAAATCAATGTAATCGTCGATGGCGGATTGTATCTCAATCTGAATGAACGAGCTGGGATCTATAGTCGAGATCCATCGGTGTTCTGTCTCGATATCCCTCTTAAACATATCTTGTGTTGGCGGAACGCCAAACAAGTCAAGCTTGGGCAGAGGCATAGCACTTGACAACTCGTGAATTGATAACTGCATTTTGATTACAGATCCTTTCATGCCTCTTCCTTTTTATTGATTTTCTTCCCTTTCTAAATTGTTCCCTCCTTCTACGTCTCTTTTTGCCAACTTGTCTATTTTTGGCCTTAACGAAAATAATGTTTTTTCGTAGATTACGCATTTTGCTTAATCATGCGATTCAACGTTAGTTTTTTCTTATTTTTGTATTTCTTTTTATTGATTTTCGTCCATCAGTCTGGACATAATTCTTGGCTCTTTTAATCCCGGTTTTTTCAACTTCAGTGCCTTCATCTTCAAATCTTCTTTTAAGCGATTGTTTCAGGTTTTGCTTGTCCACAATCACATCCGAGGCTAATTCGGCACCAACGACTAAAACCCGTTTGCCCAAGAATTTAAGCATTGGAACCACAGATTTGGATAGGACTCTACCGAAAAAGTCATGCCCCCGTTGTTACTTTAATCCTTGAAAACCAACGAGGCCTGTGCCCGCCTGGGACATGTAATAATCTAAGTATGGATTAAACATCTTGCGATCGGAAATGTAGTTTAATTCTTGTTCTGCCAAACATGAACAATATTGTTGCATTAGTATCGCCTCTTTATATTAATATGAATGCTATCAAAGTCCGAATATTATACAGTATAGTAGTTCGGCATTGCGTAATTAATCACCACTTGATGACCAAAATTTGCCTAGTCCGGTATTCTAGCAGTCTAAAGCAGTTTTAATTTTAAGTCTCCAACTTATTGGAGCTCGAAAATATCCATGTAGATAAATAAACTTCTGAGATTTGTATTTATATCTGCTGGTCGGTCGGCGGCGTATATATCATTTTTTAATTTGGCTTTAAAAATACTATATCTATTGAATCATAATATGCCAGAGATTTCATTATTCAAATATGGAAGCACCAATTCATCATTTTGTGTTTCGCCAGGGCTAATGTGAATCTTCTTTGCAATGTTATCAAAATGAAACATTATCGGCTTTTCAATATGGGCTTGTTCAGATGTTTGAAATCATTTATTTCAATTCCAATTTCTTTACACACTTCCAAAGCGTCTCGATAATAACCAGATCTGATGATCCCATTTCTAGTTGCTAAGCCATCAATAGGGAAATAGTCATCTGCGGACGGATGTATATGAATGACTTTTGATTTCTTGGCCAGTAATTCAATGGCGGCTTCCATATTCTTGCGTACATTTTCCAAATTTAAGTGTACGATATTTCAACAATAGCCACTTCCCATTGGCCGTCCAATGGTTTAATAAATGAATTTTATTTTTAAAGTTGGCAATTGTGTTGTCATTAGGTCCATATAAAATGATTTATTGTATATTTTTCATAAATTTGTTTGCGCGGTGAAGCTTTTTATCGATACTTTTACTTCAGGACTTGGCATTAAGTAGGCCATACAGGTGAACAATAATAAGATCAAAAGATTTTCTTCTACCCATTTCATTGATAGGTTGAATAATGGCTATATATGATTATTACGTGCACAGAAAACTTTGGAATAATTTCAAGTTTGTCCAACATGGCGAATCTTGAGTTCAGGTACAAAACTATTGTATCTGTCAGAATATCCCAATCAATTGACAATAAATCCTCCAAATGTGTGGATGGATCAAATTCGCATATAAAATTCAAGGCGGTTTATCATTTGATTGCGGGCAGTTCTGCATAAGTTTTGTGTATCAAAAATCTATTGAAACATCCGATTGTGAAATTGTAAAAAATTTTACAAACTGTTTTGTTTCCAACGATGAGATTATTGAAGAACAGTACAAAAAGCTATAAAAAGAGATGTAAGTCTTTACATTTTAACTATGTAAATTATTTGTGCTGTTATAGACGCTCAAGGATTTTTCGTTGACGACATTCTATCCACGAGAGTTGGCCATTGCTGACATGATGTTTAATGATATCAAGAGTTAGATGTGCAAACCGGTTTAAATTAGTAAATTGGTTATTATTGGCAGACGTCTCAGCTAAAGATAGGATCACAAACAAATTGATAATGGACTATACTGGGCTGACTCTGGAACCTTATGGCGAAACAATTATCACACGTTCAAATCTCGACCTCTTTCTTATTATGCTTTATGTGAAATATCGAAATGAAAAATACAATAAGTTTGCTATTAAAAACCCACAATTGATTAAGTTAATAGGCGATTTGGGTATTCCACATATTCAACTTGAGTGTCCATCTATAAATAAACTGGCTCTTTATTATGATAAAGTTACTAGCTGTAACGTTATTATATGACAGACAACAATTGTTCTCTTAATAAAGTTGATTTGCTAATAAAGTGGATCAATGACGGAGTATTCTTTAACTTAAATATACAGTAAATAATAAAAAAAATTTCAAAATTGTTTAATTTTATTTAAAAAATGTAATTATGATTATATTCATTTTTATACTTGTGAACGACATAGATCTATTGATGAATCTAAAATTGGTTTCTATTATTCTTTTGTTTATAATTATAAGTTAAATATTACATTTAATAATTCTTATTAATAAGATAAGTGCGTATGATTTGAGTTTGATATTTAATAATAATAATGAGTTCGAAGTAATGGCCAATTTTCAAAACTGATGAGCGCCTGCGTGCACACACACAAACACATCCAATATTGCTTCAAACAGTTTACAAATGTTGAGATGGCAAGACGGTCAAGGATTTTTAGTATTTATCAAAGAGATTGTGGATACAAATATGAATATCTAATAATGATGCGACAAGTAATAAAGTGCTCACAATTTCATTTATTGGAGGAACCATTAATATCGGCAACAATGACATGGTATTCTATTTGGAATCGCTCATCACATTCAGCAAGAATTTCGTTAAAAGCGAATTATTTAAACAAAATACTTTAAAATATGTAATTAAATTTACTAAATAATTGTAAAAACATTTTTATTTGATGAATAATACAAAATTATATTGTAATGTATTTTATAAGTGCGGCGTATTATTAGACAGTTTAGTTAGAAAACAAGACACTTTTTGTGGTGCATACATATTAGTGCGTATTAATCACGTATTAATCAAGTTATGGAATTAGCTTTCTGAGACACAGACGCATTTGCGTCAATCGGCCTTCAGCCAATAATTAATTTTACCCATAGCTGACCATTAGATAAGGATTATTGAACCTAAATTCAGAACAGGTGATGGGAGTAAACTAACACTTAGGCGCATATGCGCACTATTATTAATAACTGAAAACTCAGACATATGTAAACAAAGCTGAGCTCTAGAGATGGGAGATTTTTTGAGAGATTCTAATTCTGGTTTTACGAGTTTAAACACGTATTTGTGAATTGTATTCGGTATTCTTTTGATTAATAAAACTTTCTTTCTTAAATAAACTCTTCATTTTGTGATGTGAGTCTTAGTTTTAGTTCTTTTTTAAGTTAAACAGCCTAGCAAAAATTCGGCCCAGGTCTTAGAGCCTGGTGCCGAACCAGGAGAAGTATTTCCCTTTGTATATAGGTCTCGTTTGGTAACCCCGTTTGGTAAGTAGGGGCTGGGAGCGTCTTAGGAACAATCTGAGGTCCAATGATTACCAGCCCGTATAAAAAGTCTCTCGGGAGAAGACGCTACATCTCACACCAGTAGTTAGTGTCCCAGTGGTCGGATCCGAATACTGATCCAAGACTTAACCGATCGAGTCTGGTCATCCACGCATGACACCGCAAGGGCCCAAAGTGGACATTAATTGGAACCGGCGCTGACATTGTGAGGGCGATGGACCTAAGAGAAGGGCGTTAAGCCAGTTGGCGTTTAATTCGTGCTGTAGAGAACACGGTTACGCCCGCCTCAGGATTTGGCAGGTGGATGGCAATACGCATTAATATGGATTGGAGAGCCTGAGAACGCAGCAATATAAATAATAAAAATGTAATTTTAAAAATATGATTAAATGGAATATTATAATTGAAATTCAAAATTTAATATATTTAATTTATATAAGAGTTCAATTAAGATTGTATATGTTTGCATTATTTGGACATCTGATTTCGCCCCAGTGAAGTTCACTTTCCCGTCGTTTAAAGCAATAACTTTAGTTTGATTTAAGTTAAGTATCAAAGCTGAATATATCTCAGGATTATAGCGCGCTCTATACGGGTTAGATGTTCTTCCCATTTCATCAGTAGTCAACTGCATAAATAACTTATTCAAGTCTATGATCGATCCTGTCTTCTTTCGAATAATTGATGTCAGGTAAATTGTTCCCACAACGTTTGTGATGTTCAGGTTAGTGACTCCAGTAGAGTTTAATAGTTGCGCTGTTTGGCGTGCAATATGTTTAGTGTCCGAATAAGACTTTCATCCAGTAATAGTGAGATAGCCATTAGGGAATATCAGTACAGTGGATTTAGAAGTTTCAAAATATTTTTTGAATGTAATGAATTTTGTGGGATTATATTTAACGTCGTCAAATGTTTGAGCCAATTGGTGTAAATCTAATTTTAAATTTAAAGAATAGTTAGCAACGATGTTTACTATAGGACGAGACAGTTGGAAATGACTTACTTAAAATACAGTGTCGAATGAGCATTAAGCCAATATTTTATCTTTCTGGCTAATAAGTCCTTCAAGGGAGTCATTACAGAAATTCATTCTATAAACAGTTCCGTCCATTTGGGTTAGCATTAGGCGATGTAGTCTGCCAATTTCGAATTTAATTTTTCGTCTTTCACCAAAACTAAATTCTTCTTTACTTTCAAGAAAAGGCAAAATCTGATTGAACTAGTCTTGACTAAGACAAATTCCATTTGATGTAGCTTTAACAATGTCGCCACCAATGAAAAAGTATCTCAAATTAATATAAATATCATAATAGTGTCCTCGGTTTTTCTTTATAACCTCTACTCTGTTTGAGTAGGCAGTGTTTTTGAAGAACTCAATGATGGATAATGTTTCGAAATTCATTGTTACATTTGAGAAAGCGATATTGTACTCTTGAAATTCTTATGAGAGAATGATTAGTTTTATTTAAAATCATCTCCTTTTATATCTTTTTATACACTTACAAAAAATAACTTCACTTTAGTTATCTTCGACCTCCAATAATTATGTCTACTTCTGCCCACAGATTTCGTCGATTTCGATCAGATGATCGATATCTTTGCTTATATTTGTTCGGGCAGTGTCGTGAGTCGTGATAGGCCTTGATACCCAAATCGCGGCAGATTGGACATACGGAACTTACTGGCATTTTTACATTTCCCGGCGATAGCCCTCTGTCAACTGGTTTATTATCTCTTCCTCTGTAACTCAGTCTTAAATTTCTAATTTTATAAAACTGTTTTAATTGGGACAATCTTGAGGTCTGTGATAGGCTACGATACCAAGTCTGATACAAATAGGGCAAGTATAAGAAGACATTTCGTTTAATTCAATATTTTGAATATTTGATCATATCCTTTATGTAAATTCAACAATTTTATGGTCTATTAGGACACTCTTGAATGCCATGAAAGGAAACGCTTCCTCTACGAAGACATATAGGACACGCGCGGTGGATCGATGACTCTATCGGTTGAGCATTCCTTTGGCAAACTAAGTAATTTATTTTTCCACTCTTTTTGACATTATAATTAAAGTGAATATTTTCCTTTATATTAAATTTTCCTATGAGGACAAAATTCAGGATAGTGATAGATTTCCTAGATTTCCACATATTGGACACATTGGCGGTAAGCGAGAGTGATAATATTCTTCTGCTAATTTATACATTACAGACATTTTTGATAATTATAGATTTATTAGTCTTTATAATAATTTTAAGTTTAGTATTTTTACTGACAGCAGTGATGTCAGCGTAAATTCCTCTCGCCTGTGATTGGTCTAAAATTGGGATTGTGGGCGCGGTCTAATGTGAGACTGCTCTGTTACTTGGGCTCATTTGTGTTTAGCAGTCAACGAGTGAACATCGGTTGTGAAAAGTGTTAACTATACAAATAAACTCAAATAAATAATAAAAAATTTAACATTTAATTACATTTGTATTATAAAAAATTGCAAAAATAAATTATAACAATTTAATAAATTTACGTTTGGATTTACGAATCCGTTAAAATAATTATGAGCTGATTCCCGAATATCTCTGCAAATCATGAAAATTTGTTCCATTTATAGATATTGTACAATGGAATAACCTAAATACAAAAGGAAATTAGAAAATATCATAGCGCAATCAATAACATTAAATAAATTTACTTGTATACCGAGCTTTGACTGTACCTGAATTGCTTGTATCTGTCTACAATATGAATAATTGAGTTTCACATTGATAAATAAGACCAAAATTAACAATAAATTTATTTATTTCCTTAAAACTATAATAAGAAATAAATAAGAATCAATTTAAATTATAACCATTATTTATATTTAGATTTAATACTTACAAAATGACGCAGAAATTGTTTCTTTTTAATGTTAATCCTCTACATATATGTTAAGAATGAATTCAAATACATAAATAATCATTTATTTAATACAATAGTTTTCCCATTAGAACCCAGTTTTACCCTTATAAGGCCATATAAAACAAGTTACAGTAGGAAATGCCCGGATTAAAAGAATAGATATAAATACAGGGAGTGGTATAACATATTACAATATACATATGTGTCTTATAAAATTAAAGGTAATTTCTAAATTCAATTCAATCCATGAGATTTTATTATATAATATAATAGGGAATCTTCAAAATAAACTAAATATATATATAAATTTATTAACCTATACGGTGCAATACTTTAATTTAATTAAATTAAATTCGATAGTAGGATTTGTCTGCAGATACACGTGTGCTGTTATACGTTAACAAAGCTTTATTTCAAGGTCAAAATAACTAACTTTATTATTATACACCAATAGTATATAATAATAAAATATTTGAACGTTTCTTCATAAAAACAACATATAAAATAAATTTATAGAATGTAAAGCACTGAATAGCGTTTAGAACAAAGCATTGATTGTGTAAACAAAAACACTTTATTTGTCACTTATATTCAAATATCAATTAAAAATAAGATTTTAATTAATAAATTAAAATGAATACCAAATATTTAAATAAATTATCTAATAATAAACCTAATAGACGGACACCGTTAACATTAATAGAAAATCAATTGAATTTAAATTCAAATCTAAAATGGATTAAAAGAAAAAGATTTGAATTATTGGATAAAAATGAAATAAAAAAGAAATCTAAAAATTCAGTAAGTTTATAATTCTAAGATTAATTTAAATTTGAATTCAAACTGACATAATTTATAAATTATATAATAGGCCATCGATTTTGATGGAAACGAAAATAAAGTTTTTAAAAATGTAGAATTTTGTTGTGATAAGAAATGTTACGAAAAAATATCTTTTGATTTACAATTAACTTCATTTGAAAGGTATAATAAAAATAATTAGCCAAGTTTATACAAATTAAAGAATATATAATTATGAAATTAATTTTAGATTCTATTCTTTTCCTGATTGGAGCCTAAAAGCTAATTATTTACGGAATCTAATGAAAAAAACGAATGTGTGAGCAAATCAGTGAATAAAAGAGAGAGAAATATTTGGAAATATTTTCACGAAAACAGGGGCTATAAAGTCGATGTATATAAGGGATTTTTGAAAATTTTATTTCAAATTTGTGATGAAATCTTTAGGACTTTACAAACAAAAATTATAAATAATGAAATCATCTCAGACAAAAGAGGTAGTGATTCAACTGTTTCTAAAATTTCTGATATTGTTTGAACTGAATTAAAGTTATTTTTAGATTCTATCCCAAGTAAAACTTCTCACTACAAAAATACTAATAAAATTTTTTTTATTAATACAACATTAAATTGTACTAAATTACATGAATTATTCTTAGAATATTATTTTAAAAAATTTAATATGAACTTAAAATTAAGTTATCAAAAATTTACAAACTACTTTAATAATCATTTCAATTATGGTTTCAAATGTTTAAAAATAGATTTATGCGATACTTGCGCTTTACTTGAAAAAAATAATTTATATAAAGAATTAGAAAATCATCTATTAGAAGTTGAGGAATATAGATATGATAAAAACACTTTAATTAATATTAAGAATAATATTTCAATTGAATTCGACTATTTTTCTAATCAGCCTTTACCTAAATTAAATATTTCTGAATTTTATTATAAACGTTCTCTTTATTTTTATTTATGTAACTTTCATGTGCATAACTCTAATAATATTTTTATGTTTCACTCAATAGAAGGAATGTCTAAAAATGCTCTAATTCTATCTGTTCATATCTTTTTTATGTTTTGAACTTTTTAAAATCAGAAGAAAATTTCAATTTAAAAAAATTAGTTTTTTTATCTGATGCATGTGGGGGACAGAATCGAAATTGGGTTTTTATTAAATTTTCTTCATTTATTTCTATTATTCTAAAAAAAACTATAACACATATTTTTCCAAAACGAGGTCATTCGTCTAATTTATGCGATATAAACTTTGCATCTATTGGTAAAAATTTAAAACTAAAAATATTTACGAAATTCCTAACGATTATTTGCAATTAATTAAAGAATTACCAAAATTTAAATTAATACAAACAAAAGTTTTAGATTTTGATTCATGTTTCAGAGATTATTTTAATTCTGATAAAAATATTAAAATTTCAAAAATGTTTAGAATTGACTACTTTTCTAATGGTGATGTATGCTTTTCTGAGAATTATGATATGGGTGAAAGAATAAATCTCTTGGGAAATGCAGATTTGAATTCTATAAAAAATTCTATTAATGATATATTGACCGCACAGACCTCAGATATTTCTAATGAAAAAATTAAAGACATTTTAAGTCTATTGAAACATTTGAAACCAGAAAATGAAGAATTTTGTATCAATTAATTGTCTAAATTTGAAAATATTTTTACGAATCACTTGTTATAACTGAATTTTATGTATAATTTCGATATTTGAATAAATTTATAATAAATATTTCCATAAAACTGTGTTCAAATTTATAAGTTGTTTTTACGGAGAGACATTCATTTATAATCAATCCTAGAAATCAATTAAATAATTATTAATAATTACAAATTTCAGCTGAAATATAGGAAATACAAATATGTTTATACCATTCATATAAAGCAATATTAAAGAAATTTAATAATATAGTAAATAAATATAAAATATTAATTATATTTAAGACTAAAACATGGTTTACACATTCAGTAGGAGTATGTAAACATAACAGAATATCACAATAGAATCAATGAGCATTTGCAGAATCAATTGATTTATCGTGTCAGTGGCGCCATCTATTGGCCTAAAAACATTTTAAAATCAAAAAATTAAAAATCTCAAAACAAGTGCTAAATTAAACACACATCTAATAGTTGACAGCTAAAACTTTGAAAATAGGACCAAAACCTGAAATCACCTAAGGTCAAAAATTTAATTGTCAGAAATTTATTAAGCTATCCATCGATGATTTCAAAAGTTAAAAATATACACTAGAAATGGTCCAAAAACGTCGAAAACTAAGCTCATTTGAGATCAAAAATTAAAATATTAGGAAATTAGTAAACTATCATTTGGTGGTCTAATAATTTCAAAATTCCATCTATAAGTGTGTCAAAAAGAAATTTAACCACAATGCCCAAAAGTTTTGAAAAATATCAAATCTGTAAAATTATATCCTCTACCTTTTGATTATCACAAATATGAATATTTATAATTATAGATACTTTAAAGCACTAATAGTAAAATATTTAAAAAAATTTATAATGTTGTTAACGGATTAGAACTCAATAATCACTTATCAGAACTAGTGTAAAATTAACAAAAACATTCAAATTAGAATTATATATTGCTTATGAATATGTAAAATAAAAATATAAAACATTGAAGACATTTTAATAAATAAAAATTCTAAAATTTACTAAATTTTCCATATAAAACCTCAGATAATTCGTTAAGGAATCTAACTCCAATATGTCAATGCCTTTGTACATTACCAATTCTAAAACTCAAATGTATTTCTTTTAATTAAACATTGGAATAATATTGTTAAATCACATAAACAAGCAGTGATAACTTATTAAAATCATAACAAATATATTATCCTATTTATAACTAAATACAATCGATATGCGGATAAATAAAATTTGAAAGAAAAATACAGTTCCTAATTAATAAAATCTATTTTCAGATATAATAAGCTTCCGACTACCAATGACATCCGATACAATTTCCGAAAAATTCGAAACAGAAAAGATATGCTAGAGAACTTATTGAAGGATCAAATAATAAGAAAGGAAGACAAAGAGAAAAAGAAAACCATTGAAGGATTAAGGAAGAATTAAAAGAAAGAAGAAATAATGAATAAGGTATTGACCTACATATCCATATATATTGTAAACCTATCTGATAAAAATTAATGTTATGCAGATGTAGCCATAGAAGTAATAGGAAGATTCATGGATAAGCTCGATCCCAAGTTGATATTTGTTTAAGTGACGATATGAATGCACATATGCAGAGATGTTCCAAATGTACAACAAAATATAAGTCCAATATCATATTCAAAATCCACATACCCTACTGAATCAACTAGAAAAGATGTATTAATTAAAGATGTCAAAAACACACGAATTGAATACGAAACTTAAAACACTAAATTAAAAGATACCCTTATTATAAATTTTATAAGGTAGAATAATCGAGAATGGTTCAACATTTGAAGACATTAATACAGAATTTTACTTCTAACTAATACAATATATATCAAAGATACACATTTGTTTCAATGGAAATAATCAAGATAAACACACTACAATTATTAATATATATGAATCGTTTGATAAGATAACAGTCAAAACAGATATAACACAACAATCATTAATAAATAATAATTTAATCTAATGACTGAAACACTTCTAATCAATTAATGAAAATTTTGAATTTCAATCCTGTATTGTAATTATTAAAATGAAAATAAATACATTTAAAAACGTATCATTGCCTATAATGCCTTACTTATGTTAATGTTAATGGAAAATATTCTCTCCTGCCACGAATGCGATATATACGTGATTTCATAGAAAAAGAGAATTCAAAGAAATTTCTAAATTGAGATTTTTTAAACAATAAGATAATCACAACATAATGAAAATAATCATGTGTCTTAATCCAAATATATCTAGTAAAGAATTGGTAAATTAGATGTATTTAATAAATGGTTTAAATTCAAAACATTACAATTCACTTTAGTCGATATTGACAGTATTAATTTCGAATATCAACCACTCACTGAAAAATAAATTATCGATAATTTTGTTTTTCTTGAAGAATATAATGATAGAGTTATTTTAAACCCACTGTATACAATTTTAGAATGCCCATATGAATATTTATAAGCTTCGTATATTAAATCAAGCAACGACAACTTAACTTACACTAACATTATTAAAGATGTAACAAAACAAATGTCTAATATCGAATTTAATAATACTTACAGTACAGCTGTTAATACTGAAATAGTGACAAGTTCTTTTAGTGACAAGCGATTAATACAATTAATATATAAAATCATCAAAAGAGGGTGTTAAATCTGTATTTAATCTTCAAATAAATAGTGCTATGAATCAAATGAAATATAATTTAACGACAGTTGTGTTGCGAAATATAATATTTATAATGTTAATTCAAATTTAAATATTTACAAATTTTTAAAATTAAATACAAAATACAAAAACCCACCTAAACATAGGAATATTGTTTATAAACCGAAAGACACTGATTATAATCATTGCAAATTTTGATTTTCATGAAGATATAAGAAATGTTTTACAAGTTACTATTCTATTCTGTCCTTATCAATATAATTTAACAAAAGAGGAATTAATCAAATTGACAACAAATTTGAATAATTTGAGAGATAAATATGACAACCGAATAACATTTATAAATTTAAGATGCTTTCCCTTAGATGAAGTAATCACGAATTTTAATCACGAATAACACTGCAGAGACAATAAACAAAAAGTATTTAAACTAATTGTTTACTCACCAATTATTCAAAATGAAAAGCATTGAATTGTTAGTTTCTAAAAAAAATTCTGATTTTGTCGAATGTACAATAAATAGTTTTCTATCTAGCTTGAACACTAATTTATTAGCACCTCAATTCCCCAGAGAAATTGAAAATAGAGAGTATACAAACGAGGAATTAATAAAACAGTTTCCTGATGGTAATTGCCAAGATATTGAGAGCTGTACAACAGAATTAATTGTTTTATGTTTCCGATAACTAATTTGACTTATAGAAATTTTACTGAATAGAAAAATGCGATAAAATTTTTAAATCCATTGTTTAAAATAATTAATAAACGATTTGATGATGTTATGTGTATTGAATTTCAAGCTCGACCTTTTCATGTAAACGAAATTAAACAGAATTTTGACAAATATGGCCTACCATGCATTAATAGTATATTTAAAAGTCCGTTACTTAAAATATTACGCTGTCCAGAAGTAACAGCAGCTTACGAAAACTCTGATGTTGCAACGTCTACTACTATAACCATAGTAACTGAAACAGTTTTTATAACTAATAAAATCGAATCTGAAGAAACTTATAAGAAAAAATATAAACAAAAATCAAGACTTTTATGCCAGTCACAATCTCACACATGCTGTAACGGCATCAGAATTAACAAGAGGCGGACAATATAATTTGAATATATTTATAAAACCTATAATAACGAATTGAATCTCTCGCTTAAAAACAAAATTACAAAAGATTCCAGATATTGCTAACCATTTAGAAAAAGAATATACACCATGGGAAAAATTATATGCGTTTGTTTTTAAAAACATTTCATTTTTTGGTCAGATAAAAAAAACCACGGAACTAGTCATTATGACTTGTCCAGAGACAAATATAACTATATCAGAATTTAACGAACAAATATATCAAGTTAACCAGGCGAGTGAGGACTTCATTAAAACTAGCGGTCTGAAATTCAAAATTGTTACAATTACAATTAAAAATTTTACAGATCAATAATTATTAATATATTTCTACAATCTTGATTTGAAATGTAAAGATTGTACACACTCATATACTCTCTTATCTAAGTTGGAGTGCTCACAATTTAATAATTCGTCAATTTAGAAAACTCAGAATGCTGATAAACAAAGAGAAGTTACACAAAACTCTACTGTCTCATCATTTGAAACAAATCCCACTATAAACGATATATAATTTGATAACCAGATATTGGAGAACAGACCAGACGTTACTGCTAAATCTGATTATGAAGTGGTTACCACTGAACCAATTAATGTGATTACAAAAGATTATATTAATACACAACCAACTAAAGATATGATCGATCATAATAGAAATTATGAATAGAAAGAACAACCAACTAGTTTCAATGAAATTATTAATAAAACCTATTTACATGTTAACTATCCGAATAAAATTAATACAATTACTTATATAGCGACAAACATTTTAACGATTATGAATACACTAATAATTCCAACTACTACTACGTCTTATAAAATGGAAACTATGACCAAATATATTCAACCTACTATAGTAAATAAATTGTATTGTTAAAATACAAAAATTACTAATAAAATCAATCAAAATGACGAAATTAATGATAGAGAGGAAAACAATGATATTAATGTTGATATTAAATTTAAAATTAATAAACAAGAAAGAAGAATTCAATTAATAAAAATTAGAGCAATATCGATCCAATATTTTCAACAGGAAATCATTGGAAGAATCCCAATAAAAATAAGTCAAAATATGGAAGACTATATAAGTTGGGAAATGACTGGAGGTCGACAGAAATACGAACAATATTAGAGAAAAAACTTTCAGAATATTACAGGAATAGCTCAAATGAATAAATGGATTGAAAATAATTGGAAAGAATATTTAGAGTGGATAAAGAATAATTTTCCGTTAACAACACCAATAACTACAACTTCTACATAATTGAATTATCTATTTCCTATTGAGTTGGATTCATTTTATGTAGATGATAAAGATGATAAAGATAATAATGAAGATAAAGAATTAAGATACAATCGAACAATGAACAAACAAGTTGAATATAATTTCGGAAATCTAGAATTTAAAACCGATAATGAAATTTATCAAATGAAGACTGCAAGTCATAGTATTCAATTCAATAAGTTGGGTACTTTATTTGCTTTTAGCGATGAATTTCTCCAATTCAATTCAGTAGAATTCACATTTAAAAGTTTAAAATTTCCCGAATCTAATACGCAAAATTCATGTTATCATTTCATGAATGTAATACCAAATTTAAATAACATGATAGATGAAAAATGAAGAAAATTTACTGATATATTAAATAAAATTTGCAAGAATATTGAGAATAGCTTGGATCGATTTGCTTCTCAAATTGATACAACTGCCTCTAAAGCTGTAGAAGAATTAAGAACAAGACAATTAACTAAACATAAATCGAAAAGATTTGAACAATTTGCAAACGAATCTATAATCTCCTTTTTTGCAAAAGCGGAGATAAAAATATTGTGAAATCGATCAAAATTCAGTAAGTCAATATCAACCGATAGCGATTGGTTGTGATCGGTATATGGTTCATAAGAAGACTGTTCCGTATTATGCGTTAGAATGCGGAGAATATAAAAATATAGAAACTATAACTGTAACGAAATGGGCACAATTAATCGAATTAGAAAAAGGATGTAGTGTGGATGGACTTATCCAATATAACATTCAATACTGCATTACTCAAAAATATCGAATACGTATCGAATAAAACAAATTTTTAATATCAACAGTTGGAATTACCTAAATTTAGACACCATATATTAAACCATTAAATGTTTCTGATAATAATTTAACTCGTGATTAGGACAATTTAAACTTGACAAAATTTGCAATATACTAAATCAAAGCTCGAAATAGTATAATTAGAGTCAAAAATAATATTGAAAAAGAATTTAACTAGATAAGTGAAAGTTTTTCAATTAAACGATTCATTGTTACAATTAGTGGATTGAGTCAACTATTAATTTCAACCTTGATGATTTTCGGACTATTTTCTTATGCCGAAATTGTTGGACGAACAGCATCATTGATAATAATAGCTCCTCAATTAATTAATTCTTCTATATTTGAAATCGAATATGATTTAATATCTATAGATAATAAAACAATAGCAGATATTACGATAATCTCACTTCTGATTGTTATGTTATGTTTGGTTATTTATTATGCTTGGATAAGAAGACATCACAAAACAACTCATTTTGGAAGAGCTCCTCCGAGGAATGGAGTTACACATACGGATGGACTTTGATAATGAATATTGTTCACAGATCAATAATTATCTGCAGAGTTACAAATGAAAATATTTACATGAGAATGATATTAAAAATTTTCCAAAATCTATATTGGGATATGAAGGTTGTAAACCCATTCATGAACTGGTATATTAGAAATGATAATCGCCAAAGATGCTTGACACTGTATTTAAAGGTATACATGTAATAAGAGATGTAAATATTAATAATCATGAATGACAAGTCGTGAGGTTTAGAATAAGGGATATTCAATGGAGAAATGAGCCATTGCAAAAAGCATTTCTTAAAAATAATAATTATGGATTGGCTACTGTTAATCTTACTACAGATCCTTTTAGCATGCATTAAATTTACATAGTCTTTATTTCAACAATAAACTAAATTTGATCATATGACTATCTCTTATATAAAATTAAAATAAACAAGTAGTTTTAAATACTAATATTAGAATGTTTTCTATATAATAATATTTATTATTTAAAATTAATGTTATTTATAAAAATCTACAGTTAATTACAAAAACATTTATAAAATATTTCAAGTTCCAAGAAATAGTTGATTAATTTTTATACATTTGGTTTTACTAGAGTTTATTGAACAGTTTATAATATAGAAAGTTTCCTGTGGTCTTTAAAAAAAGATTATAATATCTAAAGAGTAAAGAAGAACTCTATCATTTGATAATTTACAAGAGGAAACAGGACAACCGAATGCTCCAATCTACAGAAATCCAGCCCGAGATGAATTATGAGATGAAAAAAGTATGCTGGAAAGAAGTTCATTTGCACACTCGACAAATACGAAGGCGAAGATTTAACATATAACTTAGAGCATTTAAGATTGATTGATCAACCGAGATTCCAACCACCACAGATTCCTCCAAGATCTGCAAATATGAATCAAGGTAACGTAAATCTAAAACAGAATCGATATTCAGCTTACATTAACAAGGAAAATTTACTAATGATACTGAAATATTTTCCTACTGGATTGTCAAATATAAATAAATGGTAGATTCTAACAATTGGAATGATGATTTAAAGAAAAACTACTTGTTATTTAATTTGAATAATACACCTTTTGATCATTGAATCAATATTCCTACTACGAATAGAAACTTAAGTTATGAAAAATTGAAGAACAAATTGAACGATTTAGTAACAAACAAATACGATACTCCTGTAAATTTCCATAAACTCAATAATTATAAATTCAAACGAGGTGATAACTTTCTCAGTTTTTGGAATCAAAAGAATGCTGTACTAAACAGGTTTGAAAGAGATTTAAATTTTAATACAAACCGAGATATGATAATCGAATCATTTTATCCGGTATCATTTTATCAACATCGAGTAAGAATCAAAAAGAGTATGCGAATAGAAACTCTCAACTCAACGAAAATAAAAATAACCAACGGAAATCAAATTTGAATAATAATATGAACAAGGAAGAACATTCTATTTGAATAATAATAGTTATCATAATAACCGGCGTAATTATAACAATGGAAATTTTGGAAACATAAACCGTAAATTCTACAATGATAATAGAGATTTCAACAATAATTGTAATAGATTAAATAATTTAAATAGTAGAAACAGTGGAAGCAATCGTCAAAATAACGGAAGAAATTTCGGTAAAAGAAATAATTTTAAGAATAATAATAAAGATAGAATTAACAGCATTATTAATAATAACCCGGATAATTTACAAAATAACAACGAAAACAACCAACAACAAACTCGACCTCAACCTCTGCCACAACGACAACAACAACAGCAAAACCCTACGACTAATAATAATACAGATAATTACACACGTTCACCAAGTAATGCACCATTGTATTGGTATTGTGATCGATGTGGACATATGCAAATTTCGTGTCCAGTCAAGCAAAGAGATATGCAAAGAGACAGTCAACAAGACTAGAATCGACGATCCTTGATACTGATGATTAAGAGACCATCGATTTATTATTATTGGATTCGTCAAATAAAATTATTTTTTCAATATTATTAGATGATCAACCTTATTATGTCTTCTTTAGCAGCGGATATAGTATATCAGCAATAAATTCCAAACTATTGATAAAACTAAATAAAATCACAATTACAATACAGCCTATATTTATTCGCCTGGTGAATTGGACAGTTATACCATTAGACCAGATGGTATTAATACATGTCACATTTAATGGTAAAGAATTATTTCAAACATTTGATCTAATTGATGAAATAAAATTAGATGTTGTGTTTGGAATAAATTTTATAATAATGCATCACTTTCAATAATTACAAACAACGATTCTAAGATAACAAATGAATTATGTAATATCGAACAGGAAAATGCATTCAAGGGACCCCTTCTTTAATCAAAAGCTTGGAAATTGTAATTGATATACACTTTGATGTAAAATTTGGCTTTATTAATAATAAACAAATAAGAAACTTAGTTGGATTAATATAACTTTAAGAACATTAAACTTTAAATGATAGATTAAACATAGATAATTATAGAACATATGGTATGCTTCTATTGAAAAAATTAAATGATTTTAATTTTTTTATTGGCGCAAAAGATACTATTGAAATTGAAAAAACTGATAACCTGTTAGATAAATATAGACATTTATTTATATTTTTATCATCCGATTTGAAAACAGCAAAAGGAATTAAACATTTTATAGACACTCGTGAGAATAAGTCTATTAAATAAAGAAATAATCAATATGGTTATCACCATCGACAAGAAATTACTAAACAAGTAAATGAAATGCTAGGGTGTTATAACTGAAACATGATTTAGTTGGAATAATACAATAACTTTATTGAAACAACATGATAAGACCAAATTTTGTCTTAAATATAGAAAATTGAATATAGTAATTAAGAAAGATTGTTTTCCAGTGTCACTAAGAGAAACTATAGGATAATCTTGAAGGATGTCCAATAATTTCAATAATTGATTTAAAAAGCTGATATTTTCAAATAGTTTTGGCAGACGAAGATAAACGGAAAACCACATTTCAAGCAGACAGTAATGTTTACAAATTTGAAGTTATGCCTTTTCATCTTACAAATGCACTGAGTACATTTCAACGTTATATTCAAACAGTATTTAAGGAAATCTTACAACTAGTTTTTAAAAGATTCGATTAATTTAATTTAAGACGACACAGAGAAAAGTGTAAATTCCTTTCTGACGAAATCAAATTCTTATGTTTTATTTTGGGTGGAGAAGGAATTACACCAGATCGTAAGAAAATTACAACCATTAAAGAGTTTCCCATTCCAAAAAACTAAGAGATATCAAATTATTTATTGGAATGGCTAATTATTAAATAAAGAATATTAAAGAAATCTCACTTATAGTAAAACCAATGACTATACTACTACGGAAAAATGTAAAATTGAACTGTAACGATAAATGTCAAAACGCTATTGACAAAATTAAAGATATTTTAAACAACCCACCAATATTAGCGCATTTTAAAATTGTAGATAAAATTATTCTTTATACGGATATATCAGTTTATTGATAAGGCGCAGTATAAACTCATATACAAGAAGATCAAGAAAGAATTCTACAATAATCTAGTTGCACTCTAAATAGACATCGAAAAATTACTCAACTACAGATAAGAAATGCCTAGCAATTGTCTGGGTATCGATAAATTCAGACACTATTTGGTTGGAACAAAATTCACTATAAAAACAGCCCATTATGGTTTGTGTTGGTTGATGAAAATAACTTATCCTTGTGGAAAACTAGCCAGATTGGGTCAAATTACAAGAATACGATATTCTAATTACTGTACATTCAAATGAAGATTGTTTTTACAGATATCCAATTGAAGAAGAAGCAGGAATTTGTGATGAATTTATGCTCGTATAAGACAGAAGATGTCTTATAACAGAAAACATTGAAAAGTTGAATTTAAATTAGGACAAAAGGTTTTACTATTTGCAAAAACACGCAAAGTTGGAATGAGCGAGAAACTTATCAACTCATTCTACAAGCCTACAGAGTGATTGGTAAAGTTTCGCAAGTGACTTTTAAGTTAGAAGATATTTGAACTTTATAGAAAACTGAGTCACATATAAAACGCCTTAAACATTTCTATGAATATGAGGAAGAAGATGACGAATTCTGGGATATAGATGATAAAAAAAGAAACAACCGAAAATATTTAAATTTAATTAAAGAGATAAAGAAATGTTACCAACAGGTACACCAGATTGAATCACATCGACGAAGAAGATGAAATATTATCAAAAGAGTTTTATGCAGATCAAGCTGAAGAAGGATAAAATACGAATTAAAATGTGATATATTGAAGAAGTCAGTGAAAAATTTGTCTACTTCATGTTTTTATTGGAGTACATAATTCCCATCTTTTTGTAATTCAGTTTTCTAATGTTTATTTGGTTTAAAGTTTTAATTAATTTGTTATAGGTACCTATTATTTATTGTATAATTATCCAAGCATTTATGTAACGTTACACTATTCCTGTCATAGATATTTTAATATTATTATTATTTTAACTTCGAGGGGCCGAAGTTTTTGTAGGGTTAGGCTAGGTATGTAGTACATAGTTATTAGGACCCAACTTTATATGAGTTTGTGAGAAATTTGTTAGCATTGAAGTCTGTTGTGCTTGATACTTCACAAGATGTAACAATTTCTACACTTATAACCGTGATCTCAACGGCTGTGTATACGAGTTGAGTGATGGTTTGCTACATGGCGGAGTATTCAATGGCTGTGTGTACGAGTTGGATATACTGTGGTTTTTAATTTATTATTTTTTTCTGATCACATTGATGTTTAATTTATTATTAGAGAATTAATGTTTAAAATTATATACCTCCTGATAAGGTAGTGACAATGTTTAAAATAATATATCTCCTGATGAGGTATTGACGTTGTTTAAAATAGTGTACCTCCTGATGAGATAGTCACTTAAATATAATTTATAGTTATTGTTTATTGAATTTAGAAAGATAATTATAATTATATTGAAAATTTAAAATAGTAATACGACGTTAGAATAGAAAAGCGATAATTTAACAATACGGCGCTATTATATTTATTATATTTAACTAATAAATTGCTCTTAAAATTTATTTATACAAAATATATTTTTACTAGAAGTCTTAAAGTATTTATCCATAATTTACAATTTTGATGGAACAAAGTTTTTGTAAAGGTGAGGGCAAAATTTAACATTTATTGTATTTGCGGTCAATATTAAGTACCAGAAAGGGGACTACTTCAATAATCAAGAATTTGATATTATAAACATTTAGGTTTTAGCTATTTACCAATCATAACATGTATATTTATTAGAAGTCTTAAAGTTAATTATTGGTATTTTACAACTTTGACGGAACAAAGTTTTTGTAAAAATGGGGACAAAATGTAACATTTATTGCGTTTATGATCATTATCAAGGATCACAAGGGCAATAGGTCAATAATACAAGAATTATTGTTTATAAACATTTAGGCCTTAGCAAAAATCTATAGTTATTCTATGTTGGCCTTAGATTTATAACCTACTATAAGCAAACATTATAGATCTTATTGTAAGCTTATATATCTGGTATATTATATTCTTATGTAGTATATATTGTATTTTATTTACTATCTATGTTGGGTATGCATTGAAAAATGGGTCGAGTTCAAGACAGACGCTTTTGAAAGGGACAACTCTGGGATTAACCTGGTCAACGGTTCTCAGGCAGCAACAAAAGTTCACAAAATTGATGTAAGATAAAACATTATTTTTATATATTCAAATAAGTTTTAACTCTATATTGTTCAAGGTTCATAAGAAACAGCATTGTCAAAATCTTGATGAAATTCAGGCCAATTTTGGCAACATCACTTACAGAATTGCGCAGATGATGGTTCTGATGAAAAGTCATGCGCTTAAAACTTTAGCAATTCAAACTGAAGTAGCTCAGCTTAGTCTCAAATGTAAAGCTAAAGAATATCGTTAGTAAATTAGAATTTATAGTAAATATTTTTCTTAAACAATCTCAATACAGCTCCGCATAACGAACGACTTGTCACCGACCCAACTGCTCAATTCGGACTATGCTCGTTTTGTAGTATTACTTTTCTCACAAGCAATCTGTACGAACATCAAAGCACTTGCAGCAAAAAGGCAAGAACTGAGTTTGATAGTACTGAAATTAGGGCTGATTGTGAAATAACTCCAAATATTTCAAATGAAATTTCCGCCTCTGATACCCAAACAAATCGACAGATACCGAACATTTCCGTTTACCACTATCTAACAAACATTAGATATATACAAATGCATAAACCAAGAATTCCAGCGCAAAACGTACTGACTACACAGGCTACTTCGTCTAATGAAAACACACTACCAATTATTGCTACTGATTTAATTGAAAATTATTTATCTGATATTTCAAATACAAATTAAATAACGATTTCAATGTATCATTATTAACTGAATTAAATAAATAATTTTACAAAAATTAAATCAAACTAGTCGATGATTCTTGTTTCGTGATTCTTAGAATTTTGATTTCACGAACCATTTCTCATTGTCTGGCACGCGCGCTTTACATTTTTAAAATTAGTTACTATTCCGTTATCTTCCAATCAGAGAGCATCTATGTATGACGTCATACATAGATGCTCTCTAATTGGAAGTTACCGGAATAGTAACTGCTCTACTCAGGTCCATTCATTAAATGATGGAAGACACATTTCATAATTTAAAATATATAATCCTTTCATATTTCTATCACAAGATAATTAAAACTTAAAAAAACTGTAAAATATTATTCTAATAATTAATTTCTAAATTAAACAATTGGAAATTAACCAATGACATAAATACATACTCGATTGTCTCTTGAAATATTTCCATACTAATTTTTAGAATTTAATATTTTTTAATCAAGCTTAAATTATGGCTGAGGAAAAAATATTAACAATTTTTATTCGATAAAATTGATTTATGCAATTTAATAATTGTCCAACAAAATTATCAATAAGCATTTTAATACAGAATCATGCTATTTACATTGATTCCAATAGTCTCTATACAGTATAAACAATATAAATTATATTTTAAACTAAAAAAAATCACGTTTTAGTACTTTAAACAGAAATTTTATCAAATAAGCTCAATTAAAGAGATAAGTGTCAAAATAAAAGTTTATATTCATGATTAATTAATTCATAGTAGGCATTTTAAACTACAAAATAGTTGATTAGCATTTGCATCAGGGTTCATTTATAATTTGGTTTTGGATTGAAAAATAAAAATTTAAAATGAGTACAAATTTTATACCATTTTTTATAATTCTTATAGGTTTTTGTGTGTGCTATGAGTTCTATGCTATAAATGATAGTCAATTATCTAAAAATCAATTACCAGTTACAAAATTGACCCAAGATTGTTTGGGCAGTCTTGTTAATAGTAGCATGTTTGCCGATAACCTGGATCAACTAATAGACACATGGAAGACTAAAGACCCTAAGGCTAAAGACAAATATAACTGTTGTTTCAATTGGGAATCACTTGATTTGGAAGAACAATACGTCGAAGAACTGTGTGATAGCAATGTGACCGATCTGTTCGATAGGGCCCGGATCATATTTATCGACAATTTAGAAGGTAAACTATGCCAGACCTATAAATATGGTATGGTCAATTGTAGAACGTCGGTCTGGTTTATAACATTTATAACGTTTGCATTTATTATAATATTCATTGTAATAGCCCTTATTATTTATCTGTTATTTTATAGCAAAAAATGAAAGTAGTTTAATGTCTTCACAAATTTGTATATATTTTTTTAATGAAGAATAAATTTTATGAATTTATATAATGTATGTTTAAATTTAAATAATTGTAGAGCATTTATGTAATAGAATTCTTGACAACTTTATATCGTGTATACTTTCCGTTAAATAACCTGTGTAGATTTTAAAATATATTTTGCATTCATTTATGAAGTATACCTGGGCAATTAAAATTTACGATTACAGATTATCACATGTTATATAGTGATAAATTATTGTGATTGGTATACAATAACATTTACAAGGACAAGTCTATAATCCTATAACGCGTTAGCGCCACCTAGTATATCACGTTATGTTATTTATATTTTATTATCTTACCAAAAAAAAT
>JAQFXN010000293.1:0-24647 GCA_034693365.1 Liacarus xylariae | reverse complement strand
AAGTTTATTAAAGATTAATGATTAAAGATATATTGTTTTTATTGAAATCTAACTCATAATGAATATTATAAAGAAATTATTTTATATTTCTTATCACTTACTAAATCTCACTATTGAATACAGTATATTCTCTTTTTTAAGTTTTAATAGAAAGAATACTTTACATTCTCGCACTCAGTTTTCCACATTTTAACTGTACAGAATGTGAATCATAATATTTATTTAACCTATTTGTGCAATATTTGCCTAACAATGTTATATCGCATTTAAACCTATGTTTGATTAATTCAACAAAACATTTAATGAATGGATTTGTTTTGCTTTACTTGACTTTAGTTTGACATCAATTGATTGGGCGCTACAGAAGTTGATCTCCGGATTCTCAGACAACCAATTGGACGCCTTTCGCAACAAAACCGACTGCGACTCGAACTTTGGTCTCTTAAATAGGTTACCGCCGGACAGACATTCGGGCACAAAGTCGGCAAATCCTACCTCTTCTTCAAATATTGGTCCTAAAGAATAGAATATTCGCAAAATGAACACAATCTTTCCGATCCAGGACTGGGACTGTGATGTCTCCATATCGATGCTCCAGTCCTTTGAGGCACTGCAGGCCAGGGTCTGAACACTTAAAACTTTTCCATTGATCTCTTCATTATTGATGGCATCGTTGACACGAGTCATAACGGAATCAATGTTTTCGAATTCACTGTCTTTTATTTGTTTGGGCGCAAAGTCTTTATACGCCAATTGAGGTATAATTGGACGCAATTTTTCATCCCTATTGTCAAACCGTCTGATCCACAGGCGAAGCAGTTGTATTCGAAAATTGACCGGTTCTTTGTTCTGCCCCTTAATAGAGTCGCATAAATAATTATTTGGCATATTCTCCGACAACATTTCATCTTCTCTGGGATGAGAATATGTAATAAGTATTCGTTTGCCCTCAATTTCGCCCTGGCCATTTATGTATAGTTGTATAATTGCTGGTATTGACTCACAGCTGATTACATCCCAACAATCCATGTTTAACAACCATTTGTTAGCGTATTCAAGCAATTCACTAAATAAGTAAGCACATTCGGTCAAATATATAATTAATATCAAATTAAAAGTTCTCTAGTTATCACCAAGGTAGCAGACATACAAAGTAGAAATAGGTGAGTGTGCTATGTAAAATAACATTGTCTCGTTTATGAATTTTTGATACTTTTAAGTTTTGTCAACTTGTTGAATTCTCTCCACTTTTATAAAAAGATTATTTATTTCATAAGACTGGAAGTGTATTCATTGTCTCTTTTTATTTATAAATCAAGGTCGAAAATATATAACCTTGATCGAAAATCAATGAATAAATAGACTGTTGCAAATTGATTTTATTTAAGGTGTTACATAGATGTCAAATATACTGTATATTAGATGTTTGTATCAACTTTTAATGAATATTTTTTAGCCAAAATGATCATTTTTTATATAACATTTGTACATTACCCACCCCCGACCTTGGGTATCCCTGATTAATGCAATACACGAATGCTTTTACTATATTAAACACATAAATATAAAAAGCTCAATTATATTAAACTTAAGTAAAATAATTAATAATATTTAGTCTAATTTTAGTTAATTTACCCATATTTTACTGTCTTTTTAGAATATCTGCTTGAACATTTATCATCTTCAGTTGGTAACAATTTTACCGTGGGTGCAAAATCAACAAATGAGAATTTACAACTTTTAGGAAAATCCTCATCAAAAACCACTATGTCGTCCAATTTTGTTGTCCACGACATATGTCTGCCCAGAATGGCATTTCTCATCAGTGTATGTGTAAAGCCACCCGCCATACTTGTAGTTTAGCTATATTTATTTATTTATTTATTTATTTGTTTATGTCTGGTACATTTTGTAAAATTATAATAAAGAGTAAATAGACTGCAGTAGCTCTACTCGATTGCGCCGACTCTTATCGATCGAGAATATTCTTATGCAATCGTATTTCATCATTAAATTCTGATATTAATAATGAATATTAATATTTAGAAAACAAATCACTTATAAAGTGCAGAAATAAAACCAACTTTTAGATAAACATATTATATATAAATCAGAAATAAATTAAATCTCGAAATTTTATTTTCATTAAATACGAGGGATTTTATGTTTAGAGGAAAATAATATTTTCATTGAATAAATATTTGCAAAAACTATGAAATAAAATGAATAAATAATTACCTATATTTAGGACATCTCCTGCTCTGTTTGAAATAATTGTCCGCATCATCAATGTCATTTTGGTCATCATTTTTTAGTTGTTTAATTGTTGGCGCAAAGTCTACAAAGGTGAAATTTGATTTCTTAGGCAAATCAGTGTCAAAAACAATAATGTCATCCAATTTTGATTGTTTGGCCAAAAATCGTTTCTCAAGTGATTTATTTAATAATATGTGAGCCATTGTTTGCCACAAAACACAATCGCATATAGTTTTGGACAAATAAAACGACCCGAATATAGACAATCAGCACTTGAAAACACTGACTATAAATATATACGAAATAAAATTCTATATAAAAATAAATGTTTGAAACAATATTAGAATTTAGACATGTTTTAGATGCTGTGCGACGACTCCAATCGATTTCCTACAGAATATACCACTTAATGCTTGCGCTCTCACACAAACAAGAATTATATTTTATGATTTTTAATATAAAATGCAAAAAAATATTGAATCTTTAGAACAGGCCTTGCCTTGAGGTTAGGAATTCATAATTTGCACAGGTCTGCTCTGCCACCTCTAAAAGTTGTGCCATAAACGTATGGTTAAAAAAATGGTGGAATGTCAGGAAACCTATGCACATCAATAGAGGAGGTCATTCTGAGTGGCATTTCTTCGCAAAATTTCCTAAACCTTAACATGTAGTTGCTAGAGGGCGCTAAAATATATAGTTTAAATTAGTGAATTTTAACAATTAAGATATCGATTCTGATTAATTCGCACATGCTGAATCGATTGGAAATAGTCTCAAATTCGAAAACAGACTAATTATTGAGATAATGGGTTAAAAACAATAATTTGGCACACAAAGACCATAATTTCAAGTTTTTAAGGATTTCAAAGATTAAAGACATCAATAATCAATTCAGCATATTTGATTTAGATAGAATCAAAATTTTTGCATACCTAGGATCAGATCGATGCTAGCTCCGCATCGATCTTGTATCCGCATAGATTCAAACTGACCCGATCCAAGGTCTGAGAGCATTTTATTTAACCTTTCAAACATGCTGAACTGAATATTGAATACTTCAATCTTGAAAATGTAAAAACTTTCGAAATTGTGGTCTTTGTTTACCAAATTATTGTTTTCAGCCCTTTATTTCACTAATTAGTCTGTTTTCGAGCTTGAGACTATTTCCAATCAATTCAGCATGTGCGAATTAGTAAGAATCGATGTCTCAATTGTTAAAATTCATCAATTTAAACTATATATTGAGCGCCCCCTAGCAACTACATGCCAATGTTTAGGAAATTTTGCGAAGAAATGCCACTCAGAATGACCTCCTCTATCGATGTGCATAGGTTCCTTGACATTCCACCATTTTTTACCATACGTTTATTGCACAACTTTTAGAGGTGGCACAACAGACCTGTGCAAATTATGAATCCCTAACCTCAAGGCAAGGCCTGCTTTAGAATAATCTTTATTCCCATTAAAGTTAAAATCTTATTTTTTCCATTTATACAGAAATCGATTTATTTAAAAAATATTTTTTAAAATAATTAGTTTTTGTTTAATTTAGAAGTCATTAAATAGTTGAACGATAATCAAAATACTATTTTTTAAAACTAATAGTCTAAACAAGTGGAACAAAATTATCCATTACTACTCAGTCAAGTGAAGAGTACAAGCATTACTACCGTCCGGAACACTACCCCCTCCCTGAGATACAAATTTATAATATTGAGTCTATGGAAAGATCACCTAAACCAATCATTAACATGTTTATATCACATGGTAAACTTTATCCACATTATTTATTACTATAATTTCAATAAACATGCATTTTATAGGAAAATTGAACTCAAATAAGACTATTTTAAACCCCAACTAAACTCTTAATAATATGATATATGTGTAAGAATTTTCAAAGTGAATCTTAGATTCACTAATGTTAACGCTTGATTTATAATAATATCACAACATTAAGAACTTGAATAGATTTAATACGTTTTCCTTTTCTAACATTACAATTCAAAAATGATCTGTTGTAATTATATCAATTAAAATATGAGAAATTCTTTCATCAAATCAGAATCGACCTGTACCAGTCATAAACATTAAGCTATGGCTTACAAATGATTTCGATTTTGATTTGATGACAGACTAATACACATACTATCTCAATTATTTTCCAATTCTAACTGATAAATGGAAAAGATTCGTCAAAATTATCAACAAGAACAATTCATGAACAAGCATGTCCGGTTACCTTGCTTACAAGTAACAACATATACTTTTGATAGATATGTAAGGGATTTCTGATTTATGCCCGCCCAATTTAACTTGAGCATAATTCTAATAATTATGATTATAATAGTGATAGCAATAGTGATATAAAATCCATAGATTGGGAAAATGAAAGAATTTGAACATAATTTCTATTAACAGAAAATTTCCATTTTTTATTATTAGAAATGAAATATTGTTTTCTTATAATTTAACTAGTTAATATAATTAATTAAAGACATATTAGTTAATTAAAATAATTGAAAGATTGTTTTAATATAGGATTGAAAGCAATTATTTTCCAAAACAGACGATATTTTCAACACTAAAATCGTCTGTTTATGTGATATCTCATGAGCCGTAAAACAATCGTACGATTATAATACAAAATATGGTACCCTGTGCATAAAAATCTTGCGTCACTTGAAAAATGCAAGTAAGCAGGACAACAGTGTTAATGACTTTTGTCTCTCCAAATACAATCCTATTGTCTTCTACTCAACATTTGCTGATTTAAAATTATGATTAAGAAGCTATGAGATAATTATGGTATAAATATTATTAATGTGAATATAATTCTACAAAAAGGTAGTATTTTTTTTTAGTCGGCATGCCAATTAAAAATGAACAATGAGCAACAGGGATCAGCTATTCGAAACTTTATTATTAAGTTACATTTTCATAAATTGTTGATGTTTTAATCGATTTTCATTAATTTTAATGTTAATATATAATTAAAGTAAAATAAAATTAAATAATTTAAATAATATATTATATTAATTTTTAAATTGCTATTTATGCAGCGAAATCACTCATTATTAATCACATCTCACTAACAACATACGTATCAACTTTAGATGCTTACAGTACAAGATCATTTTCTAATTCTGTTTATTTTTGTCATATATAATAAATATTAAGGATATTAATGATTAACTATAATATTCATAATAATTAATCAAGACAACTTATCTTTCATATAAGTAACTATTCCATTTATATCCATCATGGTCATCTTTCAATAAATTCTAATAGCCTGATAGTAATTATTTTCAAGAAAAAAGCTGCTTTTAACTATTGGTAATATTTTCATTATTGTCACTAATAAAAGAAATTATTCTGACTACTGCTCAATTTTAAAAGTTAAATATTTTCCGACTTTGATTTGTTTCTTAATCGCTAATTCTTGCTAATGTCTCGCTAACATCCTTATTAAACTATTGATGATGGACCTTAAGTTGGTGACTTCTGACCCTTTTTCTGCTGATTTGATAAATACTGATAGTTCTATGAGAAGCCACATAATTGAATCATTTTCTCAGTTTGGAGACAATATTAAATGAGGGGTAAGTCTAGCCAACACACTATCGTCTGGACATTATTGTTTGGGTGACTTAATTCACATTTAGATATAAATGTAAAAGTGATTTATTACCATTCATTCACTGATGTGTTAATTATCTGTTATATATAGAGCATTAATACGAATTAGAACACAAAAACCTATTATTAGCTGAAAAAAATCATTTTTCATTCCCTGTAATAAATTATTTGAAATTCAATAAATAAAATGAAAAATATCCTAGAATTACATGAATAATACGAATTAAGGGGCAAGAATGTAGGGGTAATATTGTAGATTAAATAGTAATTACACTGGAGCTTTTCAATACATCCCTTAAATATAATTCTAAAATCTGATGAATTTATTCAAAATCTCTTTTGAATTATAAAGTATTGAGCGAATTATCGATATTATAATCCTATTAAAGATTTTTTTTTACAGAAAAGTTTGCATCCATTTCAATGACATTTTCATCGCATTATTTTCACACTTTAGTTCAAAATTTCATTTTTTGCTAGAATTTTATATATGATATAAGATATGTGCGGAAACATATTCCTCTCTACGCTCTGATAAATATTTCGGATCAATATTTTGGAGTCGAGACCAGCTGTTGTTCACTTAGTTTTTTGTTGTGTTTTTTGGTACTTTTGTGATAAATCACTATTCGCTTCAAATGCCTGCATCTCTAGTCATATCACTTTTTAGGCTCATTAAGTAATCTATAGCTTCTCTGCCAATAAGTCTCTCTCCTCTCTCACAGTCTATTCCAATACTAAATCATTGCACTATTCTTTTGATTGCATTTTCCTTAGAGTTTAGATCTGAAAACTCTTCAACTCGTTTGAGATGAAATTCATTTCATTGATCACTGCATCCAATGGTTTCCTTTTCTCATTCTTCTCAATCCATTTCTCTCATTCCCTTTCAGTCTAAATAAAAGCTCAGAATTTGACCAAATTTTCTGTTGTATTTTCTTTTTAAGATATCTATTTCGATAGCATATGAAAAGTTACACTCAATTCAGTTTTTCAATCTATGAAAGAGGTGTCCAATAGTTGCACAAATATACCTCTCTCTCAAAGTTGACTCAAATCTTATAAGATTCAGCAATACAATAGGGACGCCCAATAGGGGGGAGGGATATAGCCCCCTAGAAATTTTGAGAAAACGCCACAGTTTTTGGAGAATATTCTGTGAAATTCTGTGTCAAAATTCTTTTAAAAATAACAGAATGTAATCCAATTCTTGCTAAATTTAGCCAAATTTTGTTAAATTCTTACAGGATTGATCATAATTTGGCTGAATTGTGTCAAATTCTATTGAATTCTTGCAGAATTGGTCGAAATTCTGTTAAATTACGTCATATTTAATTAAATTCTGCAAGAATTTGACTATTGAAAAATACCCCCTATACCTCTCTGTGATTTTGAGAATCTTATCAGTACCCTATACCCCCTTACTTTGATGTCTTTGGGCATCCTTACAATACATGCATTCTATAGAATAATAGTGATAATAAAAATTAAAATGCTATATTAGAGAAAAATTAGAAGATATAAATCTAAATCGATGTATGTATGGACGGATGGGTGCAGTACTGTACCATTTTTACATTGATTCAGTTTGTTTTCCACAGATCTCTATTTGACAGCAATGTAATGGATAAGTCGAAATTCATTTATAGTATTAATAACTTATTATATTCGGGGCTGAGTTTTATTAAGAACGAAGTGTTGAATGTCTTAAAACTGCAAAAAAATAACAACTGATATATCGAATGGTATTTTAGAGAAAATATTTATTAGCGAGTGATTGATTGACTCTAAATACCAAACACACTATCATTTATCAACGGATCATCACTTGAACACAATAATCATAGGATTTTGCTTTTGAAAAATGTTTCCTTCTTTTCATTAAATGAAAGATCATTTTTTGAAAAAATAGACAGAAATAGCCAATCGTTGTAAGCATTCACTTATCTCTGAATTCCTAATCCTTAAAGATTTGGTTCAGAAAATCGATAATATTTTACAGATCTTTTGCCAAATTCACAACCATTTGTCACTGTTTTACAATTTCATATAAATATATCTGAAAATTAAACCGAATAAATAATTTAATTTGGAGTTACTTTGTTTGCGATTATTATTCACTTTCGAAAAACTTTAGACAAAAGATATTTCGATGATTTATAAACAAAGATAAAAATTGAATTGAATTCATTGAATGATTTTACAAGATTTTATCTTTAGGTCACATTTATTATTTTTATTATTAACATGACCATTAATTAATCGATTAGAATATTATCTCTTTGACTTTCTATATTGCTTATGAATCATAAGCATGAAAACTTTAAAATTATATCCTTACACTTTATTCACTGAGATTTTACAAAAAGCCATGCTATCAAACCTTTCGTATATTTTTTTCAAAAGTGTTGTTTTGAGCAAAGTAAATTATAAGGATTAACAATAAAAACGCACGGTCGTAAAATTAGATCTTCTAGATCCAAAACGGCTTAAGATATTTTAATTTTAAGATCTGTAAAAAGCATATATAAACTCCACTATCGAATTAGTAGTGCACTCAAAATCTTTTTAATCTGATAAGAAAATTCCGAGATAACGTTACAAATGAAATGGTCATAATCACAGACCATATACAACGATCATAGTCACAGCCTAAAAGGAGTGTGGTGGGCTTGGGCATGGAATGGAATTTAAAAGAGAAACTATTGCACTTTATTTTGATATATGAACCAGTAAAATCGAATAGTTTGAACAGATTAAATAATGAAATAAATCTCAAAATTTTTGGTAATTGCAAACTTTAGAATATTTATTTTTGAATTCTTCGCCTAAATAATTATGAAAAATTATAATTTACATTGAAACATTTTATGAATAATTAAGATTTGCGTGTTTAGTGTAATATTTTGTTGTTGACCGATTTGATTTTCTATGATTTTTCATGATTTTCGATAAATTATAGTCTAATTTTCATTTGCATAATTTCATTTCATATGCTAAATTTAACATATTCAACCCAGATTTTCAAATACTTCTAGTAATTCAATTTTTATGGTTCATAGATCAAAATAAAGTGTCATTTTCCACGTAATAGAAAGTTCAGTAATTTTATTTAATTTGTAGCCTAAAAAAAATTTAACACTAATATTGGACTACAAATAGATAGTATTGAAAGGTTTCACAAGTAGGGCAGAAATGAATACTAAGGACTTTATATTGATTGAATATATCAAATAAATATATTTATACTGTTAGAGAATTTTAATTTTAAATTCTAAATATATTTAAAAGTATACAATGTATGAAATAATTTAATAAATAATATATATTTTTAAATCCCATAATGTGCTAAACAAACTATTAAAATTTTATTAAATTTAAAGAACATTTTTCAGAACCCTGATAACTTCTTTGTAACCAAAACAATTGATATTATTTTATCAAAGATAATCTAAAAGCGATTCTTAAAAAAGAAGTAACAAATAAAGAAAAAAAAATTACTATTGAGACAAAAACAATAAATACCGAGTGTTTTAAAGAATTCTCTTACATCTCATTTTGATTTATTTTAGCAAATATTGAAAAAGTAATATATTTTGCGATTCTTTTCTTCAAAGAAGATTGAAATACAGTGTAATTGAGTTTATTCTTTCTGATTGAACTCAAATTGTTTAAATAAAAGAGTATAGTAGAGGAAAAATTACTTTTTGAATAAAATACAAATTGTGTGTGAAATAGATTGTGTTCTGAATGTTAAAATTCTTCAGACATCAGATTATATATCAGATGCAATTGAAGCAAAACTAATTAAAATAGAAATGCACAGGGCTCAGTATGGATGCAAAAGAGTATATTCTCACAATGCAAAGGCAGGAGATGTGAATTAAATGTTGCGGTTTTTATTCTTCTAATCGTAAGTGATCCAGTTCAATTACGGTATCTATGCAAAATTTCAGCAAATTAAACCAAATCCTTGGTTCTTTAATGAGGGACAAAAGAGGGTATGACGAGTTGACCACTTTCTAGATGAGATATCGCCGAAATTAACAATTAGAGGTATTTCTCACTTTAAATAAAAAGGGTAAATTTTTGATAAAAAATTCTAATTTTAGAGGGGGGTGTTAAAACCTCATCGGATTTACTGTAAAATTCTTCTTTTTTTGATAAATAGAAGGGGTGGGGTAAATAAAAAAATCTAAAATTTTCAAAAATTTACCCTCCCCCCTCCCTTATTTGAAGTAGAAGTATCCCTACTTGATCATTTTGACGATATTTCGCGTAGAGAGTGGTCAACTCGTCATACCCCCTTTTCGCATCCCTGAACCGATCACTCTTACGATTAAAAGAATACAAACTGCAACTTTTAGTTCACACAAAGACTTTGCATTGTCAGTCAATATAAAAATATACATGTATATAATGTATAGTAACTGCTTTCCATTATTGATAAGAGCAGGGATGGAGAAAAGGGAGTCCAGCCCGGAATACCCCTGTGATTTTGACCGGATACCCCCATAGAAATTTTGAAAAAGCGGCGCCAAACAAGCCGTTTTCGAACAATATTCTATGAAATTCTGTCTAAATTCTGGAAAAATAACAGAATTTTGTCTAATTCTGTTAAATTCTTTCAGAATTAGTAGAAATTCTGTTAATTTACGTCATTTTTAATAGAATTCTGTAAGAAATTGATGATTCGCAATTCCCGCCCCTATGCATTTTTTGGCAAAATTTGTGTCGGCACATACAAGAATATCAACTCTGGCTTCGCCAAAATAAAATACGCCCCTAGATTTCTTCCTTTCCACATCCCTGGATAAGAGTATACAGTGGATTATTTTAATATATACTGTGCAAAACTCAGATGTAATTTTCTGGTGAGTTTTTAAATCTCTTGATTTTGGAAAATGCAAAATCTTATGTTAACTGACAAGTTTAATACAGTATACTCCTTCATGTTTAAAATTTTCCATGAATTTCACCCTGAATTTTTTAAAATGGCCTTGGCTAATATTATTTATTTTTAAGCTCCGGACGATATGTTATTAATTTATTTAAAGTCGAATCTTATTCTATTGAAACTAGGTGATATTTTGGCAATAATTGTAACATAATTTATATATCCATAACATCTTGTGAAGTATAGTCTAAGGCTTGGATGAGCAAAATTATTTGGGTTTTAAATTAATTGTATCATAATTTATGCGATTAAGCGCTTAAAATAATTTAGAAATTTTGTGATTTTTCTGTGATTGTGATACTGTTTACATAGCTACTGTTTGCTAGGTGAAAAACTAAACTCAAATTCACATTCCATTCAAATCCTTATAAGTTAATATTTCACAGTGAAATTTTCACTACTAAGCAAATTATATTCGCCGTTGAATATCACACTATTTTTGTTTTTATTAAACTCATACCTCACTGGCTATCTATTGACCATTAAAAAATGTAAACAGTTGACTCTCAGGGCCCTTAAATTATTCGCCACTTTCTAGGCGATATATCGACCAAATGATTAATTAGGGGTACTTCCCTCCTCAAATAAGGAGGGTAAAGTGGCATATAGTTCACACCCTTATATTTGTGCCAAAATCACTTTTTTCTTAGACTCTTTTCTCTTTCTTCTACAGCCTGCATTATAGGGGGAAAACAAGGTAATTTCATTGGTAACTTATTTTGAATATAATTTGTTAATTCTTATCAGAATTGGTTAACTTTTTTTCGTTAATATTATTGTAAGTGTATGGCCTGTCCTGTCATCTGTAGTATACTTTATAAAAGATTAGTTTTATTCTAAATCCCCAGGATACAATTCACTGTATACTGAAATTCAGTAACTTAATATCAAAATATAAATAGCTATTTAGTATATTGTAGAAAATAGTACAGTTCAAATTCTTTGTAAAATTAATGATAAAAAATTGATATTTCATATGGATTTTTAATATAGTTAGTAATTATTTAATTTATAATGTTTTATAAACACTTTAATAGAAATGAATATTCTACTTAATTATTACGGAATAGATTATTATATTTATCAGGAGTGGCCAAGGTCGGCCCAGTCAAGGGATTAGATCAGAATTCAAAACAAAATAATAATAATAATTAAAACCTAATTTTTAAAACTAAAAATGATTTCATCAAAGATTAAATTTGCTAATAATGTATTGAATAAACTGTTGAATAAACCCATTTATGCGTTTCTCTGCATTCAAATCAACTAATTTTATACGTTTTATCAGAATTTAAAAAATTTATTTAATTTATATTAAATTTTATTTCTCTTATTTAACAAACTTTTAGATAATAGCTTTGAAAACAGGAATTTCGGTGAATTAACTGTCGATTCGTTCAATGAATTAATAATTTTTTAAAAATATTGAATATTTATTTTAATGATCTATATTTTTAATGTTATTGTTATTGTATTTAAATTATTCATTGAAAAGTAATGTATGGAAGAGTAATGTATGGCAGAACAGCTTTAGTTAAATACTTGCTCTATAAATAAAATGATTTGATCAGAAAATTAAAGCTAAAATAGAATTAATTCTAAGCGAATATGAGAACCAGAAGTACACAACACTACGAGTGCCCAACACTCTGACCAGTGATCAGATGAAAGACTTGCTCTCAATAGAGGAATCATATGAGAGGATCCGTTGGTTTAATTACCTCTTCATTAAGAATATAGAGAGACATAAAAGTGAATCAAAGCGTAGACAACACGGAGAACAGTATTGGAAGGAAAAACGGGAATTGTATGCAAAGAATGGGACACTTATGAGGAGAGCCAGTATTTGTGATAATAACCAGCAGATTGTGTAGGGCTTATGAAACAACTCATTGTTCACGAAAATACCCCAAAATAAGATCCACCGCTATTACGGCCATCGGTTACCGTATATTCATTAGAGTTTAATTCGCAGTCGTATTAAATGTGAACAACAGATGTCGTGAATATCGATGTAATGAAACAGATTTGTAATTTGATTGTACTGTACTGTACAATGAATGTAACCCTTGAATATTCTATTTCTACAACATAGGAGGTATTTGTAAATTAGGGATGGAAAATGAGGATAGAGTTAAAATACTATAATATAATAAAAACTTTTCAAGAAGTATTTCACGAAAGATATATTTAACTAAGCAGGGAAGTTTTTCAAAGGGAAGATGAGAAACAGAATATGACTATTCCTATCAGATTGAGCTTCATATCATATGTAGAGTCTGAAAAAATTAGTTGCCAATCAGTTTCAGGGGGTTTTTTGGAGGTGTACTCTTTAAAAATTTCATCATTTCATTTTATAGTTGACACACCACTGATCAAATGGAACAATAGGTATATATTTGTAAACCTTTTACAAAGACAAGTTAAACGATATATTGCACGGTTCTGTCCATTACCGTCGGGATCTGGTCGGCGCTGGCCATTTACTGCTGAAGAATGAATTGTATATGACTTGATTCGACTGTAATTTAGCTTTAAAAATATATACCTATTGCTCCATTTGATCACTTGATTCAGTTAACGCTGATTTTTCTGAAGTTCACACCCTCCAAAAACCCCCTGAAACACCCCATTGGCAGCTAATTATTTGAGATTTTACATAAAATTTGATGCATTATCTGATAGGAATAGTCATATTTTGATACTCAACTTCCCTTTGAAACACATCACTACTAAAATAAATTCTGGAGGAAGGGATAAGACCGGAATACCCCTTTTCGTTTTTGTCGGCTATTACTATAGGCTCAGAGCGAGGTACTCCTTCCTCTATTGCAAGTCTCAGGATGTGTAAAATAACAGACCCATACCATTTTATATTCATGTAAATTTGGTCCAATTTTGTTATATTCTTTCAGTATCTAGCATACTTCTGCAGAATTCATCGAAATTTGGTTAAATGTGTAATTATGTAAATTTGTAATTAAATTCTATAAGAATTGACAAATACAGCCGAGCTCTGTCGAAGTGATTACCCCATGATGTTTTGAACCTTTCACGTCCCTGAGTAGGTATTTCTGAGATTTGGACGTTTGAGTCTTACAAAAAAATAACACTAAATCAATAAAATCTCAAAAAAGTGTTTCAACACATTTTGTAATTTGATTTATTAATAGAAATATATTTAATAAATATTAAATTAAGATACAAATAATAGACATGACCTCAACCCTTGATATTTGATTTAATAATTAAACAATTCCTGATTTATGTATTAAATAATTGATTCAATATAAATGAAACATTCAATTAAATCATGGAAATGAACAAAAAAATTAAATAAATAAAAAAATTTATAAATAAATGATTAAAATATAAATTAAGATGAGATGAGATTTGGTTTGAATATAAAAGAATTGAATTTTAGAAAAACTTTAAATAAAAAGATATAATTATTAGAAGATATTATAAGTGGACAAATAAGTTAACTTCTTGAATGGCGATTGTGGACAGGACTCGAATGCTTTGGCACAATTGGCTTTACTCATGCCTTTAATTAATCCAACCATATATTTGTCGTTAAAACTGAATTTATTGCCGAATGCGCGCACATATCCGGATAGGGTCGGGAAAGCTCGGGCCCCGTATTCTCCGATTTCACAGACAGCTCTGGACCGACAGTCATCTCCTTTGACATCGAGTGCTTCAAAGGATTTGTCCGGAAGTGAGCGAATAGAATGTGAGACCATTTCATAGTTTAAATTCTTCAAATCCCCGACGCCTTCAGTGACCGAACGGACCAGAAATGGGGCCGAAATACCAAACGCTGCCAGAAGTGAGGGGAAGAATCCGCTCAATACCACTAAACCAGAGATTAAGAAGAATCCGATCTTAAAGGCACCGAAGAGTGTCAGTTCGCCCAATGCTTTCACTGGATCTGGAAATGTACGCAAAGCTCTCCCTTTGAACTCATTGATGCGCGAAATCATATTAATTACAGCCATGGCTTGACTTAACGGACTTTCGTGCTGTTCTTCTTCGACATAACTAACCGTTGATTCACATAATGTCGAAGTGATTGCAATCGCAAACAACAATCCATAAAATAAAAGAGAAATTTTTGCCATTTTTTACGATTATTTTTCACAAAAAACCAGAACTTTTTGTTTCAAACTTGAAGTAAATTTTTTCACTAAAATATAAAACTTTTTGACTGTTGTTTCAGAAAAACTAAATAAAAATAGACTTTGGAAGCGATGGAACAATAAGTTAATAAGTTTTTGTGTGAAAATAACTAAACGTTTAAATAGTATTTATGTTTAAACTCTAAAAACTTGTTTATTACAATTCAATTGGTTGAGAGGGAGAGGTATTGAAAAAATGGGTTAAAACTACTGACCACTGGTCATCATTTTTTTACATGTTCTCTCTGTTGCTTATAATTATAGCTAAAGGCTGTGGAGAGTATCTGTGCTTTCATGTGCTCTTCAATCCTTCAAAGGTATTAAAAATTAGTGCTAAACTTCAAAGTGTTTGCAATGTTTGGGTCATTCACTTCCTGGTCAAGGCCTGAGTGGAAAGGAATGTAAATATGAGAATAATATCTGTTAAGGAAGTATTAGTATTAGGATTTTGTTTCGTTACAACTATTCATGTTTTCAAATCTAAAAATTATGTCGAATAACAAAGTCCGACAAATTAGTCAAAGATTTAAATGTTTGGACACTCTGTGCTCTAATTTCATGGATTGATACACATTTTTAAAAAAAAACTATAAATTGAATCACCAATTAGTCTCTGTTCAAAACTTTATAAAATGTTTAATTAATTCTATGCATTGATTATTTTAATTTGAATTCAAAAATTTGCAAATATCTTAATAATAATTAAACATAAATTATTCCAAAGAAATTAATTTTACAAAAACTTCTCTTTTATTAATGATCAAAGAAAACACATTAAAAATTTATTGTGAAAACATTGCAAATAATTAATGAAATGCAAAATAATTTAAAGTTTAATTGATTTTTTCAAAACTTATAGGATTAACAATTTGTTAACTTTGTTTTTGTGGACTAGAAAGGTATTAATATTAATTGATCTGAGTTGAATTTATGACAATTTGTTATTTATATATTATTATTTATTATAATTTATTAATTTAATCAATCATTTGAAAGCAAATACCGGTACTTATACTTTAGAGACCATAATATCCTTTTCATATTGACGTCTAAATTAAGAAATATTTTCTCCACTTTTAAAGCACTTATTTATTTCCTAATAAATTATCACCGGTTTTATCGATTAAAAAGTGGCCAATAGGTGTAAACATGATATACATATCACGGAAAATATCACCAATTTTCAAATATAAATAGTATCATGAATATTTTACGTCAAAACAACCGATATTCTACAGCTACATTTAGTTTTCAAGCAAGCGCAATTTTTCTCAAAACAACGTTTGGGTTCCTATTTTATATCTATCTAAATGACCCCTAATCTGGTCACACCTATAGCTTAATCATGACAATGTTCTTTTGTTAGATTAGAATCAAATTTGTGAACTTTTCTGTTGATTAATAACATTTGTCAGTTTCCTTAGTTTCTGGTCGACATCCAGTCTAACAGATTTCAATTTTTTGATGGCCGCCTCATCCCCGTCCATATCATTCACATCTTTTATTATTGTTGGCTCGAAATCAGTTATAAATCTATAATTACCTAAAGTTTCTAATTCAATAGCCTCTTCCCTAAGCTTTTTAGTCGTCTTCTTAATTAAGTTGAGCAGAGATGACGACGAAGTTCTGATGTGGTTTAACTGTGAATACTGTTGTTGTTCCCAATGGGGCGGAGCACTCGTCGGCATTAGTGGCACTTTTATCATCTGATAATTCCTTTCGGGTGAGTAATAGTCACTGTCTTTGTGAATACAGCACTTATGGCTTCGAAGCGAATGAATGTCTGCTTTATTAGACATAGACTTATGCATAGAGTGATGAACTTGTCTTTTATACATTTGCCGACGATTTCCTGTTTCAGGTTTACTAAGTTTTGGTTCACTTATTGATGACGAAGACTCCAGTGATGTACTGCTTCTCGACATATACTCGTCTTCAGTCGAATACCGAGGTTTCGGGACTTTGGGTTTACTTTTATTAGTAGTTTCTTGTCTTTTACGGCTATAATAAGTGTTTCTATTTTGAGATACTATTCTATTTATATTTGGATTCATTTGTTGAAAAGAGTCGCAAATTTTCTTAATGTTCTCTTCCATTCTCGACATTCTTTGGTAGATATCTATCGGCTGTGAACTGTCATCATTGGCAGGGGTTTGTTGTGTTTGTTGGGCACCGATGTCTTTGCTGTTTTTGTGTTCGACGACATGATTGAGTTCATTAACCACACTATTCTTGTGATAATTTTCATCTTTGGTATCACTTTTGTTCTGATGTTCACTATTTTTAAAAGCATTCAACACTTGTTGCGCCAAATCCTTCACCTGTTTATCGATGCTATCAATTCTGACATTGCATTCACTGGTCTTCACTTCGTTTTCCTCCATTCGAGATAACAATCGGATTTCATTGCTTTCAGTGTCTAATTCTTGAACTCTATTCTCAATTTTCTTCATTATTGTCTGAAGTCGTTGTACTTCTGACTGAAATTTCTGGGTTTCTTCACTTAAATTAATGTCCAGTCTTTCCAATCGTTTATTATGTTCTTTGCGTTGTTTCTCAATATCAGCCAATGTTTGTGACAAATCATCTTTCAGTTCAGTCGTCTGTTGACCAAAAGTTTTGCTACTATTGGACACATTCGCTAATTCTGTGCGAATAGATCTCATCTCTCTATTGCTCTCATCTTTAAAGTCTGTAAATTTCATCTCTAAGTCTTGGAAAACAGTATTAACTCTATTCTTGATATCGCGATTCAACTCATTCCTCAATTCCCTCATAGACTCCATCGACTCATTTCTGACATCACTTCTTAATAATTGCATTTCTCTCTCAATTCTATCGATATCTGTACTCTTTTCAGCCACTCTGACAGCACTCGTATTTGTTTGGCTTAGGTTTTTGGTTATGATTTGTCTCAAATCTATGATTTCAGACTTGGTATCGCTCAGAGCTCTGCTGTTTCTATTGACTCTGTCATCCAAGTCATTCATTTGTTGGTTTATTTCTTTATTGAATGAATTTCTATGTTTTCTTATCTCTTCTCGTAATTCGTTTCTAAGAGATGTTATTTTCTCTGTCAAAGAGTTAGTTATTTCTTCGAATTTGTATTCAATTTGCAGTTCATTCGACTCATCATTCACTTCATAAATATTGTTATCATTTTCATTGTTTTCCTCATCATTCAAATCCTCCTCTCTTTCCTCTTCTTCTTCTTCTTCCTCCTCCTCCTCCTCTTCATCTCTTATGCTTGTGGTGTGAGCGCCAGTGCTTTCTAATCCATTTTCATCCTTTTCCGAAGCCTCGACTAAAGTTTCTAATGGTTTATGAGTTATATGTGTTGTTTGAGCTATGCTTTGATTATCAGACAATGGTTTGGCACTCGTCTGTTGATAATTATCTGAATTATCATATTTTGATGGCATACCAGTGCCTATACTACCAAACAAGTCATTGTAATTCTGATCGTATCCGTCAAATTCGGCGAACGGGTCTTCACTAACATCTAATAAAAACTCGTCGTCAGAAACTTCATTATGTCTTACAATTGGATTTTTGCTACCAGTGCTCTGTTTAATATTCGATGTGTGTATTTGTTCAGCAGATGATGAAACAGAAATGTTTTGCATTTTGTCTTTCATCGCTTCACTGCTATTGGCTTTTGATTTATCTTCAATTTTTGATTTATTATCTTCTGCTCTACTCTTGAGTTCATTATTCACTACTTTATCAATAGTAGAGTTGAGTTCAATTGTGTGAACTTCTTTAAATTGTTTTGTATCGTTATAACCGCCTTCAGTCACATCCAGAGTAACCAATTCTTCTTCATATTCGGATCCATTAAAACTCAATTCTTCGATCGCTTCTTCCACTTCAAGCTCATAGTCAACAGATTCCACTTCTTCTTCACTGCCTCTCCTATTGTTCCTTAAGGTCTCACTTTTAAGTTTATTAGCTTTGCTATCAATTTGTGTACTCTTTTTGTCTGATTGGTTGTTGTTTCCGTTGCCCTCACTTTTAAAGCCCATATCCTCGTCAACAAAATGCAAATTCGCGATTGAGGTTAAGCCACTCATACTTAACGTCGTGGCAGACGAGCCCTTAAGAGTTCTCTGTTGCTCTGCTAATGATCGATAGTAGTGATCGGTCGGGTGCTCCCAACAAGACTGCTCTGTCTCACAGTTAAAGTAGTAAAGTCTTCCTTTTCGGTCTTCACTTACATTAGCAATAGATTGGAAGAGAATAATAGAGAATCAGGCGTTAGATCAGAGTTTGGTTTTTCAATGCAAAAGTGATCGAATGACTGAATGAATGAATGAATAGCTCTTTTCGCGTCTCTCACTAAATATATTTGCCTTTAATTCAACTCAACCTGTGATTCATGAGATTTCCACTGAATTTCGTATAAATTTTTTTCTCTTTTTTCTATTATTGTATTCGGAAATAAAGTTAACGTAAACTTACACTGCAATCCATGGAAAGGGAAGCTTCGAAATGAGACCCTTTCGCGCAATCCATAATAAATCAGGCTCTGAATGAGGATCTATTCCAATCTGTTTGGCGAATACACTTATATCTTATGCCAGAGAGGAATCGAAAAGAATAAGAGATATCAGAAAACTAGAGTTAAAATTGTATTTTAATATTTTTTTACACAGAATTTGAATTTAAAATTTCTATTTAAGCTATTTTTCAACTCTAATATAATATTATGGCTTATATTTCAATAAATTTTCTAAACTTTTTTTTAGTAAAACAAATATTAAACAACTATTTATATAATAATAAACGAATGGATTTAACAGGAAATGTGTAAAAACTAATTCAATTGTTTATTTATTTATTTGTGTCTTTAATGGTTGTTGTTGTGGACATACCTTCTTCATTGAGATCCTCTTCAGTAATTGGCAGTTCTTTTAGTATACGATTCGTGCGTTGTTTGATGTTTGTTAGGCTTTGCTGACGTGAATCGTTCGATACCTGCGATCCAATACTTTGGTCGACTTTCAAATATTTAGTAGCACTGGTAGTAGTCATAATGCATTTTAATTTTAATTAAAAAAATTTTACTATAAATAAATCTATTGTTTTGGAAGCACAGAACCAAAAAAATAAAAATAAAAATATAATATAGATAATAAGCAGGATAAAATTTCTGATTTTGTTTTTTTAAAGCATTCAAAATACTTTTTTCTCTTCAATTTTTGGCAAACCTTTTGTGCTTAAACTTTAATAATATGTATATGAATTATTGTATTATTTCCCTACCTTTCCTACCACTATGTTATGTCATATTTATGTGTTTATACGATAAGCAGTTTTGTTTTGAATTCTCCAATTTTTGTTCTTTCATTGTTAGTTACGATCGCTATTGGAAACACACATTACATTCTCCACAATCCAATTGATCCAATGCTTAGAGCATTTGTTTCCATACAATTCCATTCCATAAATTCATTCGTGTTTCTGACTCTCACTTGAAGGCACAGAATTTAATATTTCTAAATATAATTTTTTTTGCTATGAAAAGTATTAATGTATTTATGCTAAAACATGAGTTAACTGTTCCGTTCAATTAAAGTTTATTGACGTCAAAAAAGATTTTTAAAAATATAAAATAGAAAATAAATTTAGTAATAAAATTGTTTTGGAAGGAGAGAAATGAGACGACAAAATGATGAACGAGTATTTTTAGATCAATAATTAGACATTTCGTCAAAAAATTGAATTAGCATTTGAATTGAACAGAGAATGAGTGATAAAGCAATGCTAATTTGAATTTATATTCAAAAGTTAAGTAACCGGAGATCATCTGAAATTATCTGAAATGCATACAACAAAAAATTAAATGTATTGGTATTAAAAATTCCTGAAACTTAAGAAAACATATAATTATGTTCTTATGAATGATTAAACATAAATTGGGTTCAAAAGGGGAAAAAACGCTATAAAGAAAAATACAAATTATATTAAGCGAAAGAAAATGCATTAAAATTAGTAAAAAAACGGAAATTCTCTCTCGAATTGAACTTAAAATAAATCGATTTGTTTGTTATAATAGTTAAAGTAATCCTAGACCTAAATTCTAAGTCTAAATTTGAACTAAACTTTGGTTTTACAAAGTTTTTAGAGCCAAAAGGAAAGGAGGAGAAGATTGATCTGAGAAAGATTTTGTGAAACGTGATCTCTTCACTAGTCATTAACGATTCATTTTATCATTTATCTGAAAAGATGTCAAACTTTTGACACAAAATTTATTTATTACTTTAAATGCACTCTTCAGTTGATATTATTTTTGAAACGCTATTTGCAAAACGAATAAATAATTGAATGAATGAATTAGTAATGTTTTTATTGAGACTTCGACTCCGTGTGTGTCTGATATTCCGAAATTAGTCGCCACAGCATTAGGGGTGAAGATTAAAGTCATTCAATTGGATGTCTATTCTTGACAATAACTTACTGTAAAGACTATACTCCTAACGAGGACTGAGGGCTCAATGTCTTCAATACTTTCTAACTATAGAATATACGCCAATTGAAGGACTGGAATCAAAACACTTAAAGCCCACACAAAAGAGATTTATTACTCTATTGTCTAATGGCTGAACACCAGAAAAACCTTCGAAATATAGCTTAACTGTCTCTTTGCTTAAGAACTTTCTCTCTTTATTTTAGATAATGTTATGCTTCATCGCATTGGCTCTCTCTCTCTCTCTCTCTCTCTCTCTCTCCTCTCTCTCTCTCTCTCTCTCCCCTCATCTCTGCATCTCTACTCTCCATCCTCTCATCATTGCTCTCATTGTCCTCAATGATGATTCAGTCAGTATTGAGTCAAAGCTCACTACAATATATCCCTCTTTTTCATTAAGAGTAACATTTATTGAAACCTAACGTAATGACAGGCCTTGTTATGTCAGAGGAACGGCTCAGTCAGAGCCACGTATTGTCGGATCTGTAATGCAGAGCCAAATCAGGAATCACAATGAGTTCTATCAAAAGCCCTGATATTCGAGTTTTAAAAACTTTTTTCTCTACAGTAAAGTGTGCTTTAGTTTGAGTTCGCTTTAAATTACATTCCGGTTTACACACAGAGGAAGAAGACATACAGAATATGATGGTTAGGAGTGCGCAGTTGTCGGACCAGTAGAGACCTAAAGCGCGTGTAAAGTGTGTGTGTGTTTGGACTGGAATTACTTCACCACCAGTTCGTATTCAAGTATGACTACGGCTTAGAAGTTATAACATATCTAAGACTTCTATGTATTTCAATGCTGTGATGAATAAGAGATTTCAGTTCAAACTTAAGATAATTTTTTTGTTGCTTTGATTTGAAAAATCAGTTCAATTAATCATTTATTTATTTATTTTCCACTTATTTCCTCCAATTATCAGACTATCACTCGTCAGTCAATCAGTTGTGTTGTGTTCACTCATTGTTTGCTATTTGTATTCACGTTATAATTAATGGACTAAAAGATAATGTAATAAAAATATGTGCATTCAATGTATGCATTCGTATAAATCATTTCATATTTGTTGATATTATGCACAGAAGAAAAAAAAGAGACCAAATTTTAACTGAATTTATTATTTAATAAGTGTTTGACTGCAGATTGAAATTGCATTCATGTCTACACATGTAATGGATATAACAGGAGATAGTCTTCACTCCAATCCAAACTCGAAAACTTAAGCCAATTATGCAAAACAGAGAGACAATTATGGACTAAGAATAAAGTTTTTGTCGCAAATACTTTATACGAATTGCACATTACTTCTCGAATGGATATATCATAAAAAGCTGAATTCAACAAAAAAACAAGACGTTTTATTCAAAAATGAATTATGCGATTCGTGAAATTCTGACATTAATAACATTAAAAATTATTATAATTATAATAACTGTGATATGTGTTATAAATTTTGGTGAGTTTTTTCCTATCTTTAATATACAGATATTTCTATATATTTTAATAACTACTCATTTATTATTTTAATTATAGTGAAAAAATACTGAATCATATTCTATAGTTTTCTATATTAAAAAATTAATTAAATTAATAGTTTTTTCTTTTCTCTTTTTTTGGGGAATAAATAACTTCTTTTTTATGATAAAAACTTTGTATTCTGAGTATTAATACTGTATATATATATATATATTTATGTGTGCTTTCCTATCCGTCCACTAAAAAAATGTCATCTTTTGCTCTTATAATTAATAGAATTCACGAAAAGGATAACACAATTATAGCATTTTATTTTTGCATTGAATGCAATTAATCTTTATTAGTCGCTGTAATAATGAGGTCGTATTCGTAGCACATGTAGGAAAAAAGTAGTGCTCCTCTCCAGAGAGACAAACAGAAAGTGAATAAGAGAGAGCAAAAAAATTATGTTGCGATGAGTGATAACATCATTGATACAGAAAAATAAAATATAAACATTACTAATGTTTAATAACTTTATATTTTTCTTTTGTAAAAAAAGAGAATTTAAATCATTGCTAAGCAATGAAATCCATAATTGAATTATAGAAATGATTGGATGCAAAACCTTCACAACAAAAATATTAATTCTCACATTAATTCAATAAATTGATAGACAATTAAATGTTTGAAATATATCACTACAAGCAATATGTGTTAGGAGTGCCCGACTTCTCCCTCTCCTCTTATCTCTCGTATTCTGGGCTAACATTAACTGACAATTTATTATCGGATACTTTATTTCATTTGGTCTCTCACTTCATAAATATGATGGGTATGGCATTGCATCCCAATGGCTTAATACCCATCCCTATACAGCACTACACTATCCCTCAAATTACTCCATAGTATATAACATTGGGTTACCATATCTTCAGTGTTGACTCTATCGTTCGGAACATCGGATTTGAGTAAATTTTCTTTTAGTCTAAACTTTTCCATTCAATTCAGGCGTCCGTTCATTGCGTTATTTCCCCCTAAAGTTCATTCTCATTGCGTGTATTTCCCGCTGGTTTAGGCTATCAGTTTTCATTCGTGGTTTCCATAATTCTCTATGAAGTTTGAGAACTCTATGGATGTCTAACGAGAGAGAAAAATTGTAGACATTGTGTACGAGTGTGTGAGCGCTATAACTGCTGGCTATAAGAAAGTTAGGTTAGGGTTTGTATGAGAGGAGAGCCTCAGTTGAGTACAATTTATTTTATATATCACTACTACTCCATACAAGTATTTATTTTTGGTTTTTCTCTTTTCACTGTCAAATAAAAGGCAGAAAAAAGTCTTTCCTTTTAAAGATATAGTGTTATTATATCTAACATTTTTCAATGTATCAAATTTTTCTACTGTTCCATTTTCTATTGCAGCTCTTACTCCACAGCAAAGCAATCTGTTCTTATTTAAAGTTACAAATCTCTAATAGAAATCTATAATAAATTTGATAACTTATCTGAGAATCTGGAAAAATAAAATGTAATAATAATAATAAGACTAAAAACAAAATATTCAATTATTTTAAAAACTAAGAGATGAATAGAAACGATCTAAAGAAGAATATTATTGTGTATAAAGATTTATTTAAATTATTATTAGATAAAAAATATTATTCGGTTCGTTTGGTTCCCCTCT
>JAQFXN010000292.1:0-24651 GCA_034693365.1 Liacarus xylariae | reverse complement strand
CTCCTTCTCTCTCTCTCCTTCTCCCTTTTCCCTCTCCTATCTTCTCTTTCCCTTCCATTTCCTCCTCCTTCTCCTTGACTAACACTCACTTCGCTCACAGTTCTCTCTCACTCTTCAGTTTTCTTTTATTCTCTTATAATATATTCAAATTCACGATTCATTGGTTTGCGTCAAATTACGAGACAGTTTTACTTTAATTCCCGGCTGGAGTTCACTCTCTTTTATGACATTTTTATTTCACACGATTTACACAACTCTTATATTAAATTATTTTATATATATTGATGTTGTTCTACACTAATGGCAGTGTTTTTCTCTTAAATAAGTTTTTGTCAGAAAAGACAAATTATTTCAATTTTCTGTAGATTTGATTAATAAATTTAGATTTATTTTGTAATTATAAAAAGTTATAAATATTCTTTAATTATTGGACTAAATCCAAGTAATGGTTTTTATTTCTAAAGAATTTAATATTTCAATAAGTTTTTTTCATAACTATTATTTTGAATATCTTTTTTTAGACATTTCTTTACTAAATCATAATTTTCTCATCAAAATTAGTATTTTATTTTCGCATAAATAACATCAAAACATTAAAATAATGATTATTATTTAAAAGATTAATTTTTTAAATTAAGAAAATACTTGAGCCTACAAATAATTTTATAAAAAGTTTGCACTTAAGCTCAAGGGGTATATTAAGATATAGTCAATTATTATATTATTAATTATTATAGTTTATGATTATTATTATAATTTCTAAATTTTTTTCAAACTTATTGAATCAAATTAACATATGTGATTGATTTACACCAGTCTATTATAATAGCTATTTATATCAAATATTTCAGTACTAAAAAGATAGATGAATGTTTTATAAATGAATTTATTGATACTATTATTCAATTAAATGTAGCAAAAATTGAATGTCTGAAAGCTGTTATACAAATGTTAAGAACACTTAATCTAATTCAGAAAAAATCAAGAAAAGTATTGACAGAAAGCAGAATATTTGTAATACGTTAAGAGATATAAGAAATATATAGTTTAGTTGTTTGTCAGAAGGAATAATACATAATAATAGAAGAAATCTAACAGAACTAAGAGAAGCCAATAATAATTCAAGTTTGATAGCCATTAATTTATTTATGGCGAGAAAAGCAACTCTCATAGGATATGGAGAAGTGTTTGCACTGCACTCCTATTCGCATATATTGCCGAACGCATTGGTGAACGAAGAATAATCAAAGTTTGTTAACTCAAAGCCAAGTAATAAATTCTATAGACAGCTATCACTGACATCGACACACACTTTATTTATGTGATGGTGTGATAGTGTGATGGGATATTAAATCTATTCAAAAATAACTGCAGAGTAGAGTGAAAGTCCTGGTATTTTGGAAAAAAGTAGAGGTTTTCTTCACGACTTCATGTTATAAGTGCTCTATTTTATGGTCAAAGCTGTGAATCTACTGCTGAGCACAACAAAACCCAAATGTTCGACAGTGAAAAGGAAATGTCTGATAGACTTGTATTAAGGAATAGTTCGTGAATTGAAGAAAATTTGTAGACAAGAATCAAATATAACCTTAAGGTATTCGTGCCCTTTGTATCCTCAAAAAGTAAATTCAAATGCTATGAGCGTTGAAAGAGAAAGAGAGAGAGAGAGAGAGAGAGAGAGAGAATTAATGGTAGCTTTCCTTAAATAAGAAAATCAATTAAATTCTTGTAAAAGGTTTTAATTTTGATGTCGAAAGTGATTTGAAAACTGTTTGGGAATTACTTAATAGATTGAATCAATGCTTTGATGGAAAAGCAAATAAAAAATTCAAATGCTTTCGACTTAAGTACACATATATTCTTAGGTAATCGAAAAGTACTCAAACATACGTTTCTATTAACAGAAAGATTTTCTCATAAAATTCAATTCAAATGTAATGATAAAATAAAAATATACCACAGATTTCCAATACTTTTATTGTTATTATTATTATTATTAGATATTTTTGGCTACTGTTATACTAAACTCAGAATTCCTGATATATCTTTTATGAGATCGAGAATATTTATCATAAATTCATAAATTTTATTGTTCAACTAAAATGAATGATTGGATAAAATGTTTTTTTAAAATTTATTTTAATGGACTTTAGTAGTGATTTTTAAAAAATCAAACTCAAAATACTTAAAAATGAACTAATATTTTCTGAATTTTCAAAATTATTATCAAAACATTATTTAACTTAATATCGATTTTTGTATTAGATTTTTCAATCGAAATCAAATAAGATATGAAAACTTGTTTTTATATAATACAAAAGCTGATATGAAAGACAGAGCACCCGCAATGACACTTCATAGCAGTATTGACATACGATTGGGCCAACTATGCCATCAATTATTGTTACAGAACTACTGAATAAGCTATTGAATGCAACTTTAATTCTATTGAATTATGGAATGAATGCGAGCTCTTATCAGTTGTATTGTATATTAAATATTCCACCGAATTATTTATAAGTATTGCGTAAATTTCCGATCGCTAAAAGACTTTAAGCATTGAACTAAACTATTCATTCGTAAAGTATTTGATTCAATTGGTTGTGAGAAAATAAGAGATTAAAAATTAGATATTAATCAAAATTAATGACAATTTTAAACATTTTAAATGATTTTCTATGTTTTATAAGATTTAATTAAATTAATTGAAAGAAAAAACTTTGTTTTTCATTCTTTATTTATTGAATATATAATTAATTAAATTAAAAAACAAACTTAAGCCCAAAGATTTTCTCAGACGTGTTGATTGAAAATCTTTTAAATTTTTTCTTATTTCGAAATGTGTCTGAATTTCTAAGTGTTTTGAAAATGTCAAAGAATACAAGAAAATAGGCGCAAAAACTAATTCCCAAAAGATAGTTGTCATTAATCAAGATTAAAGTTATGCCATATATTCGGTGATATATTCGTTAATATAAATAGTTTTATTTGAGATTAGAAATTAAGACTAATTAAGTGGTGATTGAATGATGGATTGCTATTCAAATGCTTACTTCTTTTGTTCACATTTAGAAGAGTTCTTATAATATCAGATAAAATATCAGGGATGCACAAGGTGTTTCTTTAGATGCCCCTTTCAATCAAATATCCTTGCATTTTTCAATATTTAAGCATGGTATTAAGTCTGAGGTATGTTGGAATTATGGAAACTGTCTATTAATTTAACAAGAATTCATTAATCCTATTAAATTTTTGCCATTTCTAAAATATAAGCAACTTGATAACATACTTTCCTAGAGTATCTTTTAAACAGAAACAGTATCTCGCAAAATTGCTATTAAAAATCAGTCTCTCTATAGATGAGAAGGACAGCCCTGCCTGCCCATCTACACTATGAGCATCTCTTACAAAAAATCAATTATTAAAAAACTTTTAATAAGCTCTCATTATTACAACACTGTATACTAACGATAAGCACTCACTCTTTGCAGATAAAAATTAATTTCTGGATTGATTAGCACTCGTTCTTAAATTTCTTTCAACTCTAACTAAATAGGGAAACCTCTTGAGACACAAAATATATATAAAATTCAAACGACTTTTTGCCGTAATTTTGAGTTCACTTTCCTTTTTTAATGCATTTTTCAGTCATATTAGTGAATAAAGAATAGAATAAATTTCAATTTACTCTCATTTTGAGTGTACTTTTAATCAAATTTAATTAGATTTAGAGAAAATTTAAGCGAGAATTAACATCACTTGAAATTAGTTCAATTATAAGATAAATATTTGAGTGGATTTTCATTAAAAGAAATTATTACAGAATAAACAAAAATATTTATTTAATAGATTTGATTCGTGTTATTCATACATAAATTTAACTGAAAAAGGATTAACAGAAATGGAATCTAATTTTAATATATATTATGAGAGAATGGAGTGGAATATAAGTAGAGCTACTCTACTGTAGAGCTTAGAGACTAATTAAATATTTAATATAATTTGTTCAATGATTGGCAGATATTTGTAGCGCACTATTGAAGATTAAGGAGATGTCGATTCCGCGATGGGTAGAGAACGGGACCGAAGATTCAGTGGTATTGGATTGTGTTTACTCTTTGGATAAAATAGATGACCGCAATTTGGTGGTGAAGTGGTTTCTCAATGATGACCCGGAGCCCATCTATCAGTTCATTGCCGAGTTCGGCACTCGACACGCGTCCAGTCGACTGAAGGGGCGAATCAATTTAGATTATACTGTCAATAGTGACCCTTTAATTAAATACAGAGCACTTAATCTATTGCGACCCACAATCGACTTGAGTGGCAGATATTCATGTCATGTGCAGTCTCTGCAAAGTCAAGACTCAAAAGAGGAGACAATGATTATATACGGTATTTATGACACACTTTGATTGATCTATGGATCCGGAAATTAGATTAAAATCAATTCATTTTTTCGAAATTGATGTATAGCCAAACCAAAGGACATTGAGTTCAGTTACAAACCGGTGACGCGAAAGGAGTTCAGTGCAGCCCTAAGAAAGCATAAGAGCACACATACGTACAATACAGACAATAGTTATTCCTATTCAAGTGATGAACAATATTATAGTTCTTTAAATTCAGAACTCATCTGCAAAGTGAATAATGTTTTCCCAATGCCAGAGTTGACAATCTATAGAGTGGCACAGGACGGCACTCATCCCAGAACTTTAGACATTTATCGCAAAGATTTTAAGCTAACATCTAATGGGGCCTATAATGCAAGTGTTTCTGTATTCATAAACGATAGAGAATTAATTGAAAAGTACGGAAACGAACCGTCAATTTTTGAGTGTCTGGTAGTTCTCAATGAAATTAATCACGAAAACAGAAAACGGATCCAATATTTTCCAGGTTTGCAATCAATCCCTACTCTTCTCCTACTTTAATGTTTGTGTTTGTGTTTGTCTATCTGTTCCGTAACGTAAAATCTGTTAATTTTTAATTGAATCCAATTCTCAAATGTCTTCAACATTTGTAATACTCGTATATAAATATAATTATTTATTTAACTGAATTAACTCTAGTCTTGTATTCCCTTTTTCTCTACAATTTATTTAATTATTTATTTTACAGTTAATGAAGAGCTCAGAAATTTTAGCGCAGAATCTAAAGTGTATTTTGTGTTCACAATCTTCTCCACAATTATATCTCTTCTTTGAATTAAATATAAACTTTAATTAACTTTAAGAAAGAAAGAAAAAGAAAAAACTAATAATAAGCGGAAAATATAGAAAATAATTATAATTATAATAAATAACAAGAATAGAGAAGAGGTTTTATTCAGAAGCAACAGGTCTTCTGATTTATTTGTAGGGATAAAAAAAATACTTCCAATAATTGAGATCAAAGTTTGCGTGTTTTGAATTTAATGAAGACTGAAGACCAAAAAACCAGATATTAAAGACAAACTCTTTAAGTTTTATGAATCATATTTCATCTCTAATCTGAAGAAAAATAAGACTTATTGAGAAAAAAAGAAGAGAAGCACTGAATGAAGAAATAAATTAATGATACAAACGATGAGGAAATTGAAAATATTGGCATAACTGACAGCTCTGTAGCTGAACAACACCAACAAATACTTAAATACTTGATTTATCAAAACCAACACTTAATAATTGTTATCAAATATCGCACTCAGAATTAGAGGTTGTTTTTTAGCTATTGAAACCAAAGGAATTATTTATTCATTAAATTCTTTTTTCTTCTTCCCTGAAATTACACATGAATTTAATTAATTATGAAAATTGATATTAATTTAACCTTTTTTTAAAAAAGTCAGAGAGAATTATATTTAATGTAATTTATGATATAATAAATTTGATGAGACGTGCGAGAGTGCAATATATGCTAACAAAAACATAACTTGAAAATTAACATTTTGTTATATTAAATATGTATTGGAATCACATCCAAGAGAACTACTGTATTGCAGTCTGCGGTCAAATTGCATGTTAAAACATATGCACTTGTATGTGCACACAAGAGCTTATAAATACTGTATAAATCCGATGATAATTATAATAATTTTCAAAATTTTAATATAATCTCTAATTTTCTATAAACGAAATGCTCATTTGCACCAATCAATTAACAAACATTTAATAAAACAAAAGGCTTATACCTAACAATTAATGCCACAACAATTGCTGTATTGATTGATTTCAAAACAATTATGCCACTCATTAGCATAAATACATTTTTTGATGTTTTACTCTCTTGTAATGTGGCTTTAATTTTATCATTACATCAATGCATCTAAAAAAATGTGAAGAAAAAGGCCAACAAATCACTGGTTTATTATAATTTAATTTAATTTAATTTATATAAATGTTTGTTTGCTATGCAAATAATTTTATTGAGAATCTTATTATTATTATTATTATTAATTGTTTTTATTTTGAGTTTATTGAATAAATTTTATGTATAATAAAAAACCAAAAAGTTTCAAAAATTAAATTATTTGACAAATATTTTATTTTTCAATTTATATTCTGCTTTACATATAGAGAGTATATACTCTAAAATAGAGAAAAGTTTGGGTTTTCTATTCTAATCAAAATGTTTGTATAGGAGGTGAGTCTATAGTCTATATATAATTGAATTGTTTTAAAAACTAAGCATATGATGCATACGAAGCGAAATAATTTCTATTAAATAAAACGCTAGAAATGACATTAAATATGACACAACGGACTATAAAGAGAAAATCTCCTGACATAACAATTGTATGGAAAGGAAACACAAAAGCGGTTTATCTGAACTCCAATATTGAAATGAAATATAAAAATGAGACAACATTTGTATGTTTTTTGTTTCAGCCATAGATTGTTTGATTTGATATTCTCTTTTTATTATTACAAATGAGACAAATAAAAATGTCTAATAAAATAAAAAAGAATGAAAATATTCTCATCTCTATGTGTGCTCTAACCGTATCCTAACTCATATAAATACATCTCCCCTTCCTCTCCTGTTCCTAGAATTAAAGGCTCAATAGAAAACATGTCACACAAAAGACTTAACGAATTCTTCTTCGTTTTTTTCCAATCGATATAATAATACTTTTTTCATGTCATCACACAATTCAAGTAAAGATACTATTATTCAAATAGAGTACTGAATTGAAAAGAACTTGTATTACTTGTTTAGATATAAAGTTATAAGTTTTTCTCGTTTATGCAAACAATCAATAGTCTATTGATATTCGTGTTGAAAAAAATTTGCAAAAATAAAATAAAATTCAATTTTTTTCTTTTTGTTGAATTATATATATTTAGTATTAGAAATATTTTAGACAAATTGGTTCTGAAATATATTCTTATAAATAGAGAGACGAATAAATAATGAAAAAATTCTGAATTCATATTATAATTTTTGTATTTTTAGCCTTTTATCGAATTGAATGTCTGCAAACTTATTAGAAATATTATTATATTCGTAAACATTTTATTTGTGTTTAATATTTTTATTGGTAATGCAAATAGTTATGAATCAACTTATGATATATAGGGCTTAATATGTATTAGAAATGAGTCTTTCATTAAATTAAACTCAAATTTTAAGGAATAGATATTCCGTACTTAATTAAAAGTAAAAATATTTGAGCAAATATAAGCAAATAATGAAATAGTAGTGCATATAAAATGTCAATACAGGAGAACTAAAACACTATTCATATTAATGTAAAGGCTATATGAAAGACATATTATGTCTTCGAGAATATATTATGCACTTTGCAATATTGTACTGTGCTAGGTATATTTATTCAGTGAAAGCAAAGCTGGATATAGTGTTAAAAATATAGTTTGTGTCGAATGCAAAGTAATTTTTGTGCGATGGTATTAAAACAAAATTTATCATCATTTAATATAGAAGGCCAGGGGATGGGCGGAGGCAATAGATTTCCTTTTAAAGATTTGTTTGAAATTACTCTTAAAGTGATAAAAAAATTAAAAAATTTGTCTTTTATTTTACTTTTTGTCTCAACAAAACAAAAAGAAAGAAAATTCCTCTAAATAATCAAATCCATTCTGATTTCTGGGGTTTAGCACAAGTTATATATTCCCGGTTCAGTCCGAGTATTTGGTGATTTTGATCATAAAAATAAATGAAAAATATGTGGTTTTGGTCCATAGATTCACTACATTTGCTTTTATGGGTCCGATATTTACAAAAAAAAGACTTGGTTTCAGTCAAAGTAGTGCCGCCAACGCCACGGAAACTCTGATAAACAGCTGCACCGATGGCTATGTCGGAGATGGAGATGAGTTTGTGTTTTCATATATAAGATTTACTGCGATTCCAAATAAAGAGACTTATATTCATAGAAAGCCAACAATAGTTGGGTCAATAAAAGGGATTTATTACCTCTTGGATACACAGCTTCTCTGGACTAACTTCAAGATTCAATCAGGAGTTCTGGTGCTCTACAGTAATAGAGTAGCGCTCACTCACTCAGACATCACATTATACAACATTCACTGTGTTATACAATGAGTTTTATATTGTAATGCATTGTATTCACAACAATATCCTCTTTTAAGAAAAGAATCGAGAATTTCGATTCACTAACAGATATCGAGAATAAGGACTAAACTATCTCTAAATATGATTAAATATTTAAATCACTTTCCAATAGTAAAATATAAATTCTTTTATTCATCTCTTTTGCTCTTTTTTAAACTTAAGTTTTATTTAAAAACATTGAAAGCATTTTAAGGGAAACTTAAGATTAATTATCGTTTATTTTATTATATTTTCTGATTTTTCGACAATATTTTCATATAATATTAAAAAAGAAAATATTTAGTCTTTCATTATTTATGGGATGAGTACAAGTGATACCAACCGTTATAATAACACCATTTAATTTGTCACTTCCTTTAATCATTAATTTTCTAATCAATAACTAAATCCTTGATTCAAAGCCAACATAACTGAAGCGTTACTACAATATCGTTGATAAGAGACATACCGTTATCATAGCTGAAGGCAAGTGATTTAGTAATGCCAGTGCTCTACCAGTGCTCGACACACACACTGCATGCATAACTTGAATGCATACATACATTGCTTACTACACTGAATTAAAGCAAGAAAAAATTTAAATTTTAAAATTATTTCAATGCAATATCTAAGTTTTACAGATGAATGTATCAAAAATTATCAAGGTTATTCATCATAAACGAATAAATATTCTAGGTGAAAATTACTATATAAGAAAAAATTGATTTTATTTTTAATTTATTCAATGAATCTAACTAACTAGTAGAATTCATTGATTTAATTATAGTTCACTTTATTTTAAAATACAGTATATTTAAAAATCCTATTTTTTGCAATCTATTGATATTAGAAAAAGTTTAGTTTTTTCAGTGGATTCTAATACTCAACACAGAAGATCTCATTATTAGTCAATTTTTAGATTTTAGATTTTTCTTTACTTCAAGTCATTATAGTATAATTCAATACACAAAATCGCTGCAAACAGACTCTCCACTGACATTTCATAGAGTCATTGGACCCAAACACCCAAACAGCGACTTAAGTTAGTTATAAAGTTTCCCTCCTTTTAAAGCATACACTATGTGTTAACAGAAATTTCTGTATGGAATCACTATTTTTTTAATCCCAAATGCAATAAATAAATTTAGAGGCAGTAATAAAAAATGTAATAAAAATGTTTGCAAATATCAAGATATGACTCATAATTTTGTTTTCTTACAAAATCACTAAATAATATCATTTATTATCATAAATAAAATTTAATCTTTTTTTTTGCAAAATTGTTTGATATAATACAGATCTTTTAGTTAAAGAACATATTAGGTGTCGACAGATGAGTATATTTACTACTTGTGTCCTAAGTATGAGAACACGTAATGTTTTCTCTGATTTAATCTGGAGGTGAGAAGTGTTTAACACATCTTTGCGCTAATGAAGACATCTTTGACGTACACTTCTGTGAGACTAGAAGTTTGCCCTAAACTGTTTCAATGAGTCCCAAAAGAATTTGGAGGAAATTTACTTTTCATTGATAATGAGCTCTTCTCTTATTTGCAATCAACTCATTTGACATTTAGCCTTACAATTGCAATTTTATTACAATTGCTTTTCTCAAACAAATTATTCCATCACTGAATACAAGTTTTTAAACATAATTGAAATCAATTAATCAATTATACGATTCTCTTAATCTTTAATACAACTAAATATTGACCAAAAAATAGCAAAGTTATTAATTAAGTAAAGGGCAAAAAACCCCTGTTTCTAAAATCTGCCAAATATTTGAGCATTTCCTGACCAATTTTCATGAGATTTATCCTTTTCTAAGATCTGCAAACTTGTGTCCACAGAATATTTTGATAATTGTGTATATGATTCACATAGTTTGCATGTTCAGTTTTAGATATTTTTTACACATTTCAAGTCTAATTTTACAATTAATTATATATACAATAACCTTGCATTGATTTTATCAGAACAATTTGTTTTTTAATTTCCACATTTTATTGTATTTAGCATTATATTAGTGATAGAGAGGTTAATAATACATGACGTAATTGATACTTTCTTTAAAGTCCCCTTATGGTAGGTCAATATATTTAATTCATAAATACTATGTGTTTATCATTTGATTCACTAAAAACGATAAATTGCAAACATTTGATGCCTAAAATAAAAATAATCCACCTTGAAAGTTTATACTTTTTGAAAAAATAGAAAATTTCTCTGATTTCGAGAAGAAATTTTCTCTATGACAACACTATGTATATCTAGCTCAAAAATGCAAGCAGGGATGTCCAAAGACATCAAAGTCAGAGGGTATAGGGTACCGATAAAAGCTTCAAAGTCACAGAGGGTATTTTTCAATCGTCAAATTCTTGCAGAATTTAATTAAAAATAAAGTAATTTAACAGTTGACACAATTCAGCCAAATTATTATGAATTGTTTAAGAAATAAACAAAATCTGGCCAAATTTAGCAAGATTTTGACTAATTATGTATTTTACTAAGAATTTAAACAGAATTTCACAGAACATTCTTCAAAAACGGCACCTTTGGCATCGTTTTCTTATAATTTCTAGTCTTCGTTATTTCTTCATCACGGAGAGGGGGGGGGGGGTATTATGGTCATACTTTCAATCATGTCTGAATGCAAGAATTCTGTGAAATTAGCACTTATTAATTCCTATCTATAACTTTTCAAAATACCCCCTCCTCTAGACTTGGTCCAGATTTGTGTTCTCCTATGGTGAGAAAGTTTTTTTTCAACTGAAAGAATTGCAATATTTGTTAGAATAAGTCATTTGAGAATGAAATAAATAAATCAATTAAATTGTAATAGAGTTTTGGTTTAGCAAATTGTATGACTTGTTTACATAGAATCATATCTTAATGTCTTTGAACCTAAACTTATTTGTTTAGTCACGCAATGGTATTATTACAATCGTTATTATTCAACAAAAATATTATTACAATTATATAATTTGGTCTTTGAATAACATTACAAGAATTTGACGCATGTATTCAACTAAATATTATATATTTATAAATAGATAAATATTAATAATATCTATGAATAGAAGCTTTAATTGTTATAAACTTATGACTTAACAAAATGCATGACCAAAAATATTTGTATTATATATTATATAAAAATCAATATTAAATTTTTAACACAAGCCATATGTGAATTTAAAATTCTGTTAAATATCAAACCAAGGATTACATTTACATTTTATGCTTTGATATAATCAATTGTTTAAATGATTTTCATCATTATTCATAAGAAAATTTATTTTTCAAATTCTTTAGAAAAATGCTTAAAAAGGAAATTATATTTAATTATTAAAGTTCTCTATTGCTAAAGGAATTCTCAAAATGAAGTGACAATAATATTTGAGAATAAGATTAACCGATTAACAACAGAATTAAAAATAGTCAAATTATTAAATTAAACTTTAAATTAATTAGCAAGTTTAGATAGTTGTAAAAATAATTTATAAAACAACTTTTTTTTATAGCGGTTAATCTTGTTAAAATATTTGCCGAATATGTAAAGTTATCCAAATTAAACTAATTTTAATCATTGAATATAATCTATTTCCATATAATTCACATCAAATTGAACTTTTACTTTTTATTTGATTTTATCAATCGTTTTGCTCGAATATTGAATATAAAACGACTTATCCTTAATTCTAGAAAAGCTCAACACTAATAATTTATAAAAATTTAGAAAAATATAAAGCTTATATTTTGTAATTCATATACCGTAAAATTTAAATAATCTTAAATCTTTAAATAATTTCAATGTAATATCTCAGAAATTCTATTGTTTTCAACTTTGTGAATTTGCCTTGCTTAAAATTAAATTCCAATACAATTGGTTAATACAAGAATGGTCAAGCACAACAAAATAGATGGTGTATTGCTGTGTACATTCTGGTTTATTATACTCTACCACCGCATACATTCTTTATTTACATTTAAACCGAATAACTTATTCTGGTTCATACTGTAGAAGCATTCTAAACATTGAGAAATATTTTCTCACTATTCTTGGAGATATAAAAATATTTAGTGTTAAAATGATAGATCAAAAATATTTTAAGGATGGTGAATATTAGAATTAAACATAATTAACACCGAATATGGCGAAATTAATGAATATTTCTAAAGGTTGAGACCGAAAAACAAATTAAAGATAAATGTTAATTTTCTGCCTCATCTAATTTACATGTGGTCTTATGACATGTGTTAGTCTATCATTGATCATTCTATAATTATAATAAATTGTTTCAGATATTTTCAAATCCGAAACTGTTTTATTTAATGAAATTTAAATAAATTATTATATGATTTCATTTTACAACTTATATGTGTTGAAAGTTATTAATCTAAACAAAAAACATTTTGAATACTATAAAAAAATCTAAATTCGTTTATTTGTACAGAAAATAATTCTATTCTCTGTTTGCAAAACAATTAGATTAAAAATAATTGTTTTTACTATTGATTGACACTAATTCTTAGACAAACATTATTTCATCTGAATCTACAAAGTATTAGGAAAAAGCGATCAAAATGTTAATTGTTTGACGTATTCAGCAAACATACAAAAAAAACAAAAAAGAAAATAAATTCTTAATTTAAAAAAAGAGATTAAATAAAAATTGTTACCCAGAAGAAAATCAAAAGAATAATAGAGTGAATGCAAAAACTGTATACAGTGTGCCCATGAATAGCTCACATAAGTTTCAGATAAATAGTAAGCATATAAATGTACAGTCTTCCAGATTTTATAAGTTCCAGGAAATGCTTGATTCTTACTCATTAGCTTTGAGTTTTTATATTTGTCATTATTTCAAAGTTTTTATTTTGAATTATTTGATATTAATGTTAATCTTTCGGTAAAAAATTAATCAAATATAAAAACTCAAAGCTAATGAGTAAGAATAAAGCATTTCTCTGGATATTAAAATCTGGCAAACTGTATGCATGCAGAACTTTATTTATCCACATAAAATTATTTCTGGAAAATAATAGGAGTATTAAATTCTCTTAAATTATCAGTTCTGAGCTCAAATTATATATAAATTTCTATATAATATAGCATTATTAATTTTAAAGTCAAGTCAATTTCGAACTTAAGTTCAAAATTCAATTTGGAGTTTAGTTCAGAATTAGAATAAATTTACAGTAAATATCTATTTTGGTGGTCGCTGTTGACACTATCTAAAATTGAATTTCAAGTGGTGGGGGCTTTCGTCCAGGAATCAAGGACGTTTGCAAAAGTGTGCCTTTCTAACTAGACTATATGAGACATAAATAGATTTGAAAGAAGTCATTTCAATTAACTCTCAAATTAAGTCTTCAAAATCTTACGACTAATGAGATTAAACTAATGCATATATTATTTTGCAATTACATGCTTATTATTTTTCTAAATCTTCTACATTTATGTGGAGGATTACTCCCGTAGCGTAGGTTACAATTAAATATCAAGAAATTTCTAGTTTTCAGAACAAAAAACTTTCAGATATAATCACAATATCTGTCATTTTGATATTTTTGATAAGAGCACAGACAACACATGTGGGAAAAAGTTTGGATACGTATTGCAAAATGAAAAAAATATTTGTTAATAAAACAAAATGTAAGGTATGTCTAGTTTGTTATGCTTTGTTATAGTTATCGCAATTTCAATCAAATCCATACAAAACTATTGCTAACAATGAAAGAGTTGTTGTGAACACTTTATTATAATCCTTAGAGAATGCTCTTCATTGCCAATCATTTTCTTTATTCGCACAAAATTCCATAAAACTTCATAAATAATTCTGAGTTTTGGCGAACAGGATATCGAAGTTTGTGAATGAAACTCACATTAATCAACGCGACTCTCACGAGACCAACAATACATAGAAAAGCGTATAATTATAAGCATAGAATTGATATTAAACTAAACGAATGGCTTTTGTTTGAGAAGATTGGCTTAAATATTCTGGTATTTCGGGAGCTCTTCTCAAATCAAATATTCAAAAGAATAATTAGGAATGAAATGAAACTCTTTTTTTTAGTTCAGTTCTTCACTTTATAAATGATTAAATGAATGAATAGATATTGTGATAATAATTATAAATTCAGTTAAACATAATTCTTCAAAATATAAGTTAAATAAGAAAATTATTGTGTCTTTTGATTTATTTCTTATTTCCATTTATTACTTTAATTTTAATAAAATAAATGTTTACATAAGGTTTTGTATAGATATAACAGAATTGATTCAAAAATAATTTGTGAAATGAAATCAATAAATAAATGTTAAGAAATAAGGATATATATTGATATAATTAGGTCTTTTCAATGTGTACTTAAAACATAGAGCACCGGGTCTTGAATTTTCAATTAATTTTCAAAATAATATCAGTCAGTGTTTCGACTGAAAAGTTGATTTTGAATCCAAACAATTTATAATTTAAATATATTTGTTGTGTCGAAGAAATAAAGTTTTCTTTAACAAGAGTGGGGTCTGGAATAGAAGTCAACAGTGGATGTTAGAGCAGAACATATATTCTCGATAGTAAAACATGACATGAATAAATAATTAAATATAAAGCAGAGCACAGTTGACAAAATAGACGTCTGTGAACATAGAATTTGAGATATGACTGAGTGAGGGCTCACTTTTTACACTCAATTTTAAATAAGGATATGAAGACTGTATTGAGAAGGGATTCGCTCCTGAAATACACAAATATAGCATCTCTTAAATAATGGAATAAATATTTCAAAAGTTTTGATATAAAAACAAATTTCTAATTTTAGTATTTAATAAGTTTTAGGTCTTATATCTACCAATTGGTCATATTTTCGTATTTTACATATAGTTTCAAATAAATCAATGGAAAACATATTAATATAAATAAACGAATAGAAATAGTAAAAACTTCGGGTATAACCGAACTTAACTGTTCAAAATGAATATTTTTGAATAAATGAATATAAATAAAATGGCGGATTAAGCGGAATACCAGTTGGCGAATATTCTCTCAATTTAAAACTGGGTTTAAGGCTAAATTGGTTTATTTCCTAAACCAAGCGTAGCCAAGGTCGACTGAGTCAAGTGGGTATAGGTGGGGGTATTTTGAGAAAAATTTTTAGGACGTATAAAAGTTTTTAAAATATGAAAAATGCACAGGATAAAAACAAAAATTTTTTTGCTTTCGAGGCAAAAGGTATCTGTGTATTTTGCAAAATCTCAGACTGAGGAGGGTATTTAGGCTATACCCCCTGGCTGCTCCTGTGCTAAACACATAGTATTCCGGGCAAAGTCTCGTAAAGCTTTATTTAGACGGTATGGGTTGAACTGAATGTTGTATTCTCAAGATTTTAGGTGGTTTTGTGTCATTGTTGGTCACAAAATATAGAAACCATTCATTATTTGATACAAAATTCTTTATTAATTGCGATATCAAAGTATTCAAAGGGAATGATTGATTCGATATTTAAATTCCAACCAACAAAAAAGTAGATATCAAACCAAAAGGAAGGGGTAATTGGATTCGAATACTATTTCTTCGATAAATAACTGCCATTCAATGACAATTGAGGAATAAAAAAGTGAACAAAAAATATAAATAAAGAAGAATAAAGAATTGTGTTATTGTATACATTGTTTGTTCTATAGTTAGAAGAATAACAATAAATAGCTTTGGGCTAAAAGTATGATAAGATTGAATCGTTTGAGAACATTCATGTGTGTATTTGTGTTCGACTCTAATCTAACAATAATATAGTTTTTATAAAGAAATTGTAAGAAAAAAAAGGAGACCAGAAACGAATGATTTGTGATTTATGGTAATGCAAGAGTTGGCTGCTCTTGATTTATGTTAATGTAGTGGTGTTTTTGCACAATACACAACACATTTATAGTAGAGCTCATTATTTTACAAGTCATACAATACAGCAAAACATTATTTCATATCCACATTCAGTCCAAATGTAAAGCAAACTAAAAATTATGCTAAGATTTGATAAATATCTAAAAATTTAACAAAACTAAAAAATTATACAAAAGTCTTATATTAAATATTTTTAATATACTATAGGAAAATCAATTTATATAAGATGTTGATTACATCACTTAATTCGTTGATATAAATTAAATTTTTAGTACATTTTTATGATTAATAGAACAAAAACTTATTTATAGATTTCATTTCAACAAAAAAATAATCCGAAAAAGCAATAAAATGTTAAAAATGGTATTGAATTTATTGAAAAGATAATGAAATTTTTAAAAATTTCACAGAAATGATCTATATTTTGGAATTGGAAAACTGTTTGGCATTTCTCTATCACTTATAAACTATGGCTTTGATTAAACTTTTATCCCATTCCTCTAATATTCTGTGCAATAAAGTTAAACATTAGAAGAATAGAGTTTATCATAAGTCTTAAACCACTTCAAGAAAAAATATTTCCAATTTTATAAATGCCAGTCAAGTCTTAAATTAGGTTTGAAATGACACTTGACTGCAGAGCACAGGTATTTCATTCAGTATATGAGGGAAAGTATGATTGAATGTTAATATTTTTTCCAATTCCAGCTTAAATACAAAAATAAATATTTATTTAAAAATCATTTTTAATAAATCAAATAAAAAAGTATATTATCTATAAAAACAAATATTTTATTATTTAATTATAGTATTAGTGAAGTCTATATACTCTACAACTTATACCGGTATATAAGCTGTTAATGAAAAAGTCAGTTCTAATCGTGAGTTAATGTCAAGATTAGAGTTCTTATAGTCTTAAATACATTTGTTGGATGTATTGAAGTCATGACAACAATACTAATGATTTGATGAGTTTGAAAGAGCACTGAACTTAAATTATTCGTTTCAATGCATTCCTATCTCTATATACTGTATGTCTAATCATTTAATTATATATCGTTTCGATGAGTCTTTTTTATGGACTCAAAAAAAGAGAGGAACTAAGGATTGCTCACACACTCACACACTGGCACTGGCACTGGCACTGACGTTATCGACAAAATAGTTCGTCAAATATTAGAGTGAATCCCATTTCCGACAAAATTGGAATTATTTTGCGTATAGAATACAGTTTCGACTAAATAGAGCTCTAACTAAATGCCAGAAACTGGTGCTGTTATTACATGTGCTGTGTGTCCATTGAGATCAAATGATTCTTTTATTCTCTTAATCTCTTCTCCATTCCTATGTTTATCGGTTCAGAAATTAGTTTCTTATTTGAAAGACTCGAAAGCCATTGAAAACTACAATCAAATCGACTCAAAGTTATTCAAATTCATTGATTTTATCTAAACTTAAGCCTTAAATATAGTAAAAGTAATGTCAGCTTTTGGTAGTGCTCTCGAAGATTATAACTGATTTGATGTTTCATTATTAGGGTTTTCTGTTTTATGCAAAATTATGCGCCTCTTATGCCTCTGTATTCAAGTCTTCATTCATTGTTAATCACGTCAGGGCTTAGAGAGAAAGTGAAAAAATTAAACACAATATATCCATACCCTATATCAACGACTCTGAATAAAATTCATCAATCAGTTAACTGATGTCTATTTATCATAACTGTCTGTCTCGAGTTGGATGTGACAGTGCTCTGAATCAGGCTTTTTATGCTAAATTGGGTTTCCTTTTTCTGACTGCTATGAGTAACTTATCATTTAGTATCAGATGTTTTGTCAGATTGTATACAAACATTTTTCCTCTACCGATAAGTTTTGTGCAATTATTTAATGACTGGGCTTTTGACTCGACTCGTGTGAGGAGTTCAATCGAATCAGTGCTCTTTAGCCATAAGACTATCATTAATATGTCTTTGAATGTATGTCTGCCATCACTTATAGTAAATAATTGATAATAGTAAATAGTAGATAAATAACTTTTATTGTCATTATTTTTCTACTTTAATAAAGAGTTTTCTATTGTGAGACAAGAAAATTGTTTCAATCGATTAAAAGCTTTTTGTGTGAATTACTGGAAAATTAGTTATTAAAGCATTTGAAGAAAAAACTCTTCGACCGTAAAAATAAATTGCATTCAATTGTTTTGAAATGTGTGCCCAAAATAAACAAATTCAGTTCATTTAATTTTAAGTTAAGTAAACTCAAAGACAGTAATTAACGCATAATTACATTGAATACATGAATGCCTTTAGAATACAAAACTGAAACTATACTAAAAGCTAAGTTTGATATTTGTTAGAAAAAGCTATCAATAAATAAATCATATGTTTTCACTGGTCATCCCATTCATTAATTATAGTGTTGTGACATAAACTACATTATCTCAGATATATGTCTCATATTTCCATTACTTCATACTATAATAGTCTCACGTTATTATCTAATTTTCTTTTATATAATTTTTGCCATATATTTCTCATTCAAACTCATATTCCATTCACTGTTTCTAATATAATGATTATATAAAAACTCTAATCTATGATATATGCTGTGTAGTAGTGCTCAACTACTGTAGAATCGATAGAAATAGTGTGAATTGATATTCATTTTGAGATAAAGCATATTCTGAGAAATAATTAGAATTTTGCACGAATAGCAAAAATATGAGCACAAGATGTATATTTGCGATCAAAGCTGTGCGACTCATCGTAATTGTCTGCAATACCACTGCAATCATCATTGCATTCGAGAATATAATTTCGATATTATAATGATTTGCATCGATATATAAAAAAAGACTATTTTTTGAATAACAAATTTTAACAAACAGTGATCTAATGATCACGTTTTTGAGCGAAGATTTTTAAAACTTTAAATAAGCAAATCATAGGAACGTAACACCAATTTATTCGTAAAACATATAATTTGACGAAATCTAAAAATGTTATCGAAATTCTAGTTTAGAAAAAGTTCTATTCATTTCAAACTTTATATAAATGTGTTTTTTTGAATGAATCAGCAATCGATGCTTACGACCCCTCTTCCAATGGATTGCTCCACAACTCCTCCTAACTTTGACGGGGAATCACAATATAAACTACAAAACAGTTATATATTATACGGCAATATAGCGATACTCATCTTAAACTGGAAATTGTGCGCCACTTATATCACATATAGAATAGAGAAAACGCGAATTACATTCAGTCCATGTAATGCAATGTTTGGTCGCAACAAAGCTCAGAGGCTTATCTTCTCAGGGCCTAAAAGAGGCCGTATTTCGCATCATTTTTTCTTAGGCATAGCTACGGCACAATATTATTTCCGTAGTTCAGGATATTTCAGTGGTTGATGAGGTGCTGTGCCATAAATATTTTTGTCGCTCAATATTGGTTTGGCTACGAATTCAGTTCGGAATTGTTGAGCACTTCTGCTGCCAATACCACTTCAACCTAATCTACTATAAATGAACTAAACTCAGTCCATATACTATCTCTACTGTATTTTTAAAGCGATTCTTAAAAAATATTTTTTTCTTAAACAAACATAACTCGCGATACACTTCAAAGTGGGTTAAGATTTATGAATACATAGAGTAAACATTTGTCAGACTAATAGTTATTTGTAGTCATTTATTTCTAAAGCCATAATTTGTGCTTTTTCTATATTTTTTGTATCGAAAGCTTATTTTAAAAGACGAAATTAAAAAAATACTAATAGTAAAAAAAATTAGGAAGATTTTGATTTGCGGTCATTTATAAATCGGGTAAAGATTGTTCGCAATGGAGAGTATAGGTATATAAATGCCAATAGTATAGGACTGGCATCAGATGTGGTGATGAACTGACATTGATTGAATATCATCTCAGCCATGAAGTGTAATTCATCTTAACTGAAGCCATTGCAAAGCCACCCGAATGTATGTTCTATTATTGGTGTCAACTTAGTATATCTGCTTCGGTTGGTTTTGCTTTTGATAATATTTTCAGGTGAATGAACGCACTCTTCAATCGCATTAGTATTGGCGAAAAAAGATGCATAAAAAACATCACAACTCTATTGCATTCCAGCGCTATATTTGTTGGCAAAATTTTCACTCAGAATATAGTTTTCCTAATATTTTTCTATTTCGTCTTTCTCTCTAATGATTTATCCAAAACATGCCTTCATTTTAGTTTAATATAATATTCTTCAGGCAATGTTAGGCTAGTTATGAATTCTTTGCGAACACTATTTAAATGACTGCTCTATTGTTATATTGTATCGAATCTCTTAATTTCCTTTTTTTCGTATTTCATGCAAATTTATATTCGAGGAGTTGAAGCACTGGCAGACACTTAAAGGCAGGGGTATATCGATAATCGATTATGACTTGTGTACTGTAAGTTGTATTAAAACACTTTATAACTGTTGTGAGGAATCAAAATATTCAACTTTAATGAAAATCTATTTTCTCTCCATTTCCCACCTCTTCCTGCGATACTGTGTTAAGACGTCTGAAAATACGAAAATCATAAAAAACAAAATATTTGATTCAAATTTAGAAAATTTGGTTCGAATCGAGAACTGGCGAAAAGTAGAAACCTTTTATACCAAAGAACCAAATCTCTTAAACCACAAGAAACACTGAATGTTGTGTTACAACCAAGATAATTTATCCAAACTCCTATGTACTAGAAAAAGGAACCATTTTCTCATAAAAGGCAGAATATTCAGTTAAATTTTTTAATGTTTGTCAACAATTTTGTTGATTTTTGTTAGTTTAGTCATAATTCTGAAAAAGACAAATTCCATGAAAACCCAATGATTTCATTCTACTCTCTTCTGAATTATCGAACCAAACTCGATAAAACTCTTATATACCGTTCCTGGACCACCATTAAAGCTTTGGCTAAAAATATCCATGGAGACTTTTAACCTTATCCATCTCTGCTTAGAATTGGTTGTCCAAAGCTTTAATAAAATTCAGTCATAATATTAACCGAAAAATCAAATTTTTTCATAGAAGACCTAAATTTTTTGACTTTTTTTTTGATTGCCTTCGAATGAAGTTGTCATTAATCAATATATCAATCAATATTCGCATGCTATCAATACACTCTATATTAATATCATATAAAATATATAATCGATTGTTCCAAAAGAATTTTTTTAACGACTTTAGTAATGCACTCACTTATAGAGTAAGTCAAGTGAGTAAATGACAGAAAATCGCCAAAAATAAAAAATCTAATGTAAACACATATCAATCACTCGATATATTTATTTTAAATTCAAAAGAGAAGTGCTGTTCTTTAAATTAAAATTTATAAATAAATAATTCCTATGAATTCCAAATAATAAATTAATAAATTAATAAAATATAAAATTTTTGCTTTTCAAACATTTTTCTCTATTATTCACATTTTTTTCTAAAGTTCTATTAAAAATGGAAAAATTTTTGTTTTAAAAAATTTAACTGAAATATAAATCAAAAATTAGTATTGAAAGAGCATTAAACGACATTAACTATGAATGTAAAGGAAATTCTTTAAATAATATGTATTACTTCAATGATAACTATGAAGAATTGAATTGTCAGAAAAGATATATGAAATAAATTTTCATTAAATTATGATTGAAATGTGTGAATACCAGACATGAGTTAATGTGTAACACATTTCTAATTGCATTTATCAAACAAAATACAAAGCGATGTAAAACATTAATCATTAAAACACAAAAACGAAAGAAACGTCGAGAATGTTAACAGAATTTAGTTGTGTTGAGTACTTGTGTTCCAATGCTCTACCATTACATACATTTGCCATCAATTTTAATCTCGTTGACTCGTAAAATACAAAAAGCATCAAAACATTACTCAAATTGCAAACAAAATCTATTACTTCTTTTTTCTCACTCTTATCTGTATTTAAATTTTTTTTGCTCTTTTTTGGATAAAAGATTTTAACTAAAACTGTTAAATGAATAAAATTTCTGATATAAAACAGAGAAGAGGAGGGAAAGGGAGAGGGTTTACACTTTGTTCTTAATATAAAGACAATTATAATATTAATATATTTATGCCATTCTATATGGTCTATGTTTTATCCAAGAATAGATAGAATATTGTGAAATTTTTGGTCGGAATATTTTAAATCGAAAACATGTGTAAAACATTCAAAATCAACAGTTATTTAGGAAAAATGAATAATATTTTGCTTATTTATATCTAAATCCCATTTTCCCATTCGATAGCAAATCAATCATATCTTCTAAAATCAGAGTTTTGTGAATAATTTTAATAAATTCTAACTGATATCAAGTGACACAATGAATGGTTTGAATTTTGAGAGGAAAAGAGATGAACTCAAAGTGAATTATAAATAAGAAACGAATGGCTGACTCGACATATGTCAGCTCATGTTAAAGATATCAGTTATTACTAAATATTCAATCGAGTAAACAGTTTTCACCCTTTAAAAAGAGGCAAAGAAAATAAGATGTCAGTGCCTAACAGATGCTGTTCTGCTTTTATATTTTGATTTTGAACTGCTTTTACATTCAGTCTATATCATTGGGATCTCCTCATCGCGTGTTATGCCTTATAAAAAAGATAGCGAATGCACTGAATTTAAGAAAAGCAGACAATTTATAAATTTACACTTCAAAAGACATGTGTATTAACAATGAATTGAAGATAAGAAGAGAACCGCAATTCAAGCGAAAAATGTGAACCAATACGTGAAGATTGAGTTTTTATATAAGTCTAACACACGAATGAGATCACAAATGAACTGAATTTAATGTCTTATTCATACAAATCCTTTGATTTTTTCTGAGAAAAATACTTTTTTTTGTTCACTACTCTGTATTCAATTGAATAAATAAACTCCGAATAAATATTTTACATAAACTGTTATCTGATGTTCAAATCCTAATCTATTTAGATATTTATTATAAATAATTAGTTTAAAGATTTATTGCCTGAAGAAAAAGAAAAAGAAAATATTTAGAAAAATGAAATTTTATATAATTAATACATAATATAATAAAATTTAAGAATGATTTTAATTGAGAACTTTGTTATATATTCTTTTGAGGCTTTTTAATATCAGCCGCAAGTAATTCAGTGATTATTTATACTTTCTTTGAAAGATATGTTTTGTGTATAAATGAGTTGTTTTGCTTTTAAAATCATTTTTTCATAGTTTCATTTGTCTTTTTTTTGTTCGATAAAATGTTTTATCGATTCGTTGAAGGAAATTAAATTCACAAAAAAGCATTTTAAGATAAATAATATTTTGGTTGAGTTTTTTTTTCTTCAAACCAAAAGTATATTTCCTTTAGAATAGATATTTCATAATGAAAATGAATTTTTAATGCAGATCTGTCTCTTTGAATCCGTTGGAAAAGGAAGTGGGAATAGTGCTCAAATAGGATATAATGTTTGCTAATAACTGACTTAAATTCTCAATTAGACATTTGTGAAACAGAGCCCCTGTAAAACTTGGATAGAAGAAGAGGCACAACATAATCAATAGCGATATAATTTAGAACTCATCGCAGATTTTGCATTATTGCCAATGATTCTTAACTGATATTTTGACCATAAGATGATAATTGGATTAGTTAATGGTGATGTTAAGATATTTTTACCATTAGATAATAATTGAATCTTTTAGTTGTTTTCTGAATAATTTTTAAATATTAATTTTGTAATTTAGAGCAAGGTTAGGTACTATCACCTCAGAAATCAAAAGACATATGAAATAAAGTTGACTTTTACACCAGAACTCAAATTTTCGTACAGGAATTACTGTATAAAATCATGTAAAACTGTATAAAATTACTAATCAATAGTACTAATGTTGTGATAAATAGGTGTAAGAGTTGTAGTTTTAGTTAACTTATGAATAAAAAATATAACAAAAGTTTATTTGAAATTAGAAGAATGTATTATTTATCATTTCTTATTATTTATTTATTTTTATAATGAATAAAATAGTAATTTTTACTCATCACTAAACTTATTAAATATTGAACTCTTATATTCACATTTTCTTACTATTGATATTTAACTTTCATTTCTGATTTCAGTAACTATTTTAAAATTGGAAATTATTTTGATTGATAATTGAAACTTTGTAATGAAG